>PVIC010000891.1:0-104301 GCA_004025085.1 Thryonomys swinderianus | reverse complement strand
AAAAGCTGTCCTACTTTCTAGAACTCATTTGCATCTACAGGTGTTCATGCCAGAGAGAAGATCCTGAAATTGTCTATCTGTGATCTATTGATTTCACTTATTAGTATATCCTCCAGATGTCTCCATTTGCACCTAAATGGATCGATCTTGTCATTCTTTATGGCAGAGTAATACTCCATTTTGTAAAAAAACCACATCTGTGGTAGATACTTTTGCAAATGTACTTTTTTCAGAGCTATATAGTACCTTTTTTTGGTTTGGAAATCCAGCGCAGGACCTTGCACTTGCCAGGCAGGTGCTGGGCCGCCGAGCTACATTCCCGGCTCTGTGTATCGTAACTAAAAAGCTGTTCTTTTCTGTTTCTTTAGGGCAAAGCTGTTGGAGTGACTGTTGGCTGCATTCTAGGGATGTTCCCCTTGATATTCTTTGGAGGAGGTGAAGAAGATGAAAAACTGGAAGAGAAAAATTAGTCCACTTAGAATACCTACAAAAAGATGTAAACTAACGTACCTCAGTTATTAAACATGCTGTTGCCACATTTAAGAATTAAGACAGAAACCTTGTATAGATACGGGATCAAATAATTCAGCATGTATTATGGAAACACTAACTTATTGTGGCTTGGTCTTCTTAGGACATCTTTTTAAACTATTTAGTATTGTTTTGTGTAAATTGTTGAAATGCTTTTTCATCAATGGCAGTCAACATTTTATCTTTACCTTCTCTTTCTTTATATATCAAAATATTATTTAAGTTTTGGTCATTAATGTACTGTACTGACTTGGAGTTTGCTTTTTGTTACTTACCCTGTGTATATGCATGAAAGTATTCTTATTATTCCCTAGTAGTTACTATTCAACCTTAAGATTTTTCCAAATTTCTTAAGGTGAATAACAGTTAAAGATTTTTTTACTCTCTTTTTGGCAGCATCAATTTTGTACTGTTTCACAGTAAACATTTACAATTATGTAGCTTCAGTAATTTTCTTACCTCTCATCGATTCAAAATGAAGACAGATTTTAAGTATATAGTACTCATTTTTAATTTTCTGGCTATACTATCTCAGCCAGAGGTCAATCAGAAAGCAATTGTGTTGTCTTCTTCCAATGTACAACCATATATGTTAACAAGTGTACATTTTTCTAATTGATTTTTTACCCTTAATTTCCCCCAAGTGAAAAATTATGTGGTAGATTCTGACTCCTGAAGGGAAGAAAATGATTATTTTATAGTCTTTTAAAATAAGAATTATAGGGCCAGAGATTTAGCTCAGTGGTTCTGGCGCCTGCCTCGCAAGCGCAAGGTCCTGAGTTTGATCCCGGTAACCACATACAATGCTGGGCGTGGTGACTCACGCCCACCAGCCATCAGTACCACATACCACAGTGCTGGGCGTGGTGGCTCACACCTGTAATCCTAGCACTCGGGAGGCAGAGGCAGGAGGATTGCTGAGTTCAAGGCTTGCCTGGGCTACATAGTGAGCTCAGGGCCAGCCTGGACTACAAAGCGAGACCCTGTCTCAAAAAAAAAAAAAAAAAAAAGATTATAGAATTAAGGGGATCTAAGGAATTGGACATGATTCTTGGAATTTAAGAGGCTAATTTTTTTTCTTTTTTTTAAGAAGTAGAATTGGAAACTGTCAAGAAGGCTTATAGTATAGGTAGTAAAGTTGCAATGGTGTTTGGAAGGTAAATGAAATACAATTATGTTGCTTGGGAAGGATTTCCCCCAAAAAATGTTGTCTTCTGTCTGAATAGAATGAATCTGAATACTACACTCTTACAGTTCTCATGTTCAATGAATTAAATTTCTGGATAGTTTCTTTTGAAGTGAAAACTAAATATCTTCTATTTTGCTTTTTTGCTGTATAATCTAGGCAGAAGTCACATAAGGAAAAATATTTTCTACTGCTTTTGGTCTTTTTCTTTTGTGCAAGTGTTTAAGACATATGCTTGGTTAAAGTTGCCATTTCCAGTCTTGTATATTTGACATAAGTATAATCATGTATAACTCACTTATTTTAAATCTTTCAGTTTTTTAGGATTTTATCTGTTATATGTGCTAAAAAGTTACTTGTGTTTATAACAGAGTAGACATATCATGGAAAAGAGAAATTAAAAGTTACTATTTGGTTCTTGAAATTATTTATATTGCTTAGAGGAAAGAGAAGACAAACCTGTAGAATTACTAGCTTTATGGGGATATTTTGAAGTTTCATTTATATATATAATTATTTTGAGCTCTTATTTTCAGAGTGATTTTTTTCACAAGAAGGTATCATAAATTCTCTTCTGCACGTCAGAATGATGTAGTGATGTCCATTAGCCATGAATTTTGAGGGGAAAAGGAAACATACACTAAAATAAATATATAAAATTCTTATTATATACAAATAGTGGATATTTTCATTTGATTAAGATTATATAATTTGAGATCTTAAAATTATGCTTTCTAGTTTCCATATAATATTACATATAAATACTAAAAATACATCTTTTAAACTTCAGATTATCAATCTATCAAATTATCATTTACCAGTCAGGATTAGAATGCTTAATTTTTTTTTTTTTTTTTTTTAGTAAATGTATAAATTCTTTTGTCCCTGTCTGTTCAAAAGAGCTTTTTTTTATTGGGGTGCTTTAACTTCACATTAAGGCCTACATCCAGGAACTTGGCCTTGTAAGGTTAAAAAGGACTTTAATTTATTTATTTTTGTTCTTAAAGATAATTCAGTCCTACTATCAGTGAAATTTATATTATTAACAGAATGGTTTTCAGAATCTGTCAGTGTGATTGAAAATCTGCAGAATTGTTTAAGTTGCCAAAGTATGAAATATAGAACCTTCATATGAAAGATATTTTATTTTACAGTCACAATAAAAATTTTTAATCATTTAGAGAATTAATTTTCAAAATGTGATACTCTTCTGTCATTAACCAGAGGAGTACATTTTTCAGGGTCTTGTCCTGCTCTAATATGGCGCTTTGCACAAACGATTTCTGAAGAATGGTTCCTTTTGGCTAATGATTTATAATCATTGTGTCATCTATCCTACACAAAGAATCTTATTTCCGGTTGAAACTGGAACTCCTAGTTTCTCATGTAGCTCTTTCTCTGTTAGGAGCACTAACCTATGGTAAATGCAACATGAATGCTTTAGTACTGTCTGAAATAGTGTTGTCCGTGTATTACGATGTATTGACTTGATGCATGTAAACCGGGTGCATTTTGTTTCCACTGTATGTTAAATGGTGACCAATGTTTTTACAAAAGAATTGAACAAAAAAATAATCTTTTAAGAAATTTGGAATGTCGTTTTGATTTTAACGCTCAAATTTTTCTTGTTACTGACCTCAGAGGACCTTGGTTATTCCACTGCTAAAGGAAATTAGATGTAATAAGTGAAGTTTTGTTACAAGGTGGTAGCAGTAACAGTAGGCAGCGAGTGGGCCTGTTTGCTGCTTTCCTGAAATCCACACTGGCATAGAAGCTGTGGGGGAAGCAATCGCACCAGAAGCAGCTCAGAAACAGCTATAGCTGACGTTTACAGCAGAGATATCCAAGCCCCTCGCAGAATAATGTCTCATTTCTTTATCCTGTTTCTCTAGAAGGTAAACTCTGAAGGAGATGAAATTTTTTAAAACAAGATGCCACAGATTTTGAAGTTAACATACCTAATTTTAGAATTTGTTACCTTGCCATCTTAAACAGTATGTTAGATGTGATAAAACCTTTTCTTGGGGCCGGGTGTCCTTTTCATGGCCCCCTGTGTGCTGGGCTGCTGTGCCCTAGAAATCTAGTTTCTATGAGTTTCCGTCTGCTTCATTTTCTGCTGCTCTTGTTCTGGCAACTACTTTATTTCCTCTATCTGCTTCTTTCTCAGTTGTTTGGATTTAGAACGTAGATAACCAGTCTCACCGTAAATTATTTAGGAAACACTAGAAAATAAACTGCGGAGCCTGGGCAAGCTGAGAACACTAGTAATAACAGTGTCTGTCCAGTTGTATTAAACACTTTCTGCTGTAGGCGATGGTATTTCACTCACAGGAACGGTATTGGCCCTGTTGCCCCTGTTCACAGTGGGTAACCCAGGCATGGGGAGGTGATTTGCCCACGGCGTCGCTAGCTGGTGCTGCGGACCCCACCTTTGTCCGCGTGTGAGGCCTGTGTTCTTCACTGCCGGGCAGCAGGAGCAGTGGTTGCGAAGACTCTTATGGTCTGTTCTCTGGATTCCTTTGTTCCCTCAGGTTCACTGAGTTATTTTGTCCTCTACAATCCAGGGGAATTGTACTTCCAGCCTCAAGATTCATTAGCAAATTCTGTGATTTTGATTGTATGTCATGCGCTAGGCACTAAGAAAATACAAGAAAGTATATACTTAATTTTTTGGTTTTGTTTTAATATTGGATGGTAAGTTCAGAGACGCTAAAGGAAACAAGATGGGGTGTGTAGGAAGTGCCAGTGGTCGGAAACAGGGCCAGAAGAGTGCAGTACCTGTGAGGAGACGCCCCTGGGTCCTCAGGGGTTGGTGCTTGGAGAACCTCAGACACACGGGCTGCTTCACTCTGGGGTGCGCTGCGCATGTTTTCTTGCTTCATGCTGCTTGTGCTGTCTGGTTAAGCCTGAAGACGGCTGGCTGCCTGTGTGTTGAGGCTCACACCCCTTGGATGTTGGCTGAAGTCTCCTTCAGAAAGTGATTTAGGGCTTGTGTGCTCGTAATGAAATCTTACTAACATTGCTAATTTCTACCAAAGCAATAAATGCTATTGGTGTTTGAGTTCTAAGTAACGACAATTAGTTTTTCTTCTCTGACATTTTGGAAGTGGAGTACTAGTGAAAGCAGGGACATGGAGCATTTCATGTTTGAAGCTTTAGCACTTCAAGTCTTCTAATCTTACAGCCACTCTGACAGTTATATGAAATACATGATGCTTTGTATTGGTGTTCAAATGAAATTATAAAACATCCAATACGTGAGTGCCTTTGACCTATTTATATTAATTTATGATTGAAGTTTGAGGAAATTTTATTGGTATGAAAATTTAAAAATTAGATTGGGAATCTTTTTTTTTTTTTTTTTTTTGGAGACAGGATCTCACTTTGTAGTTCAGGCTGGCCCTGAGCTCACTATGTAGCCCAGGCAAGCCTTGAACTCAGAAGTCCTCCTGCCTCTGCCTCCTGAGAGCCGGGATTACAGGTGTGAGCCACCACACAGGGCACTGGGGTGTGTGGCACTGATTGCTGGTGGGCATGAGTCACCATACCTCATGTGGTTACCGGGGATCGAACCAGGGACCTTGCACTTACTAGGCAGGCACCGGAACCACTGAGCTAAATCTCTGGCCCTTCACTATGTTTAGAAGTCAGCTCCTATACATAGCAGGTGTGCAGTGGGCATTGGTTCAGTGAGTGTCTGCTGCTCCCACCTCACTGTGATTTTCTTGTCAGAGATTCGAGTTCTGACTTGACTTGGAGCCCAGATCTCTTTCCTCTGCCATCCCATGGCCCTTCTCAACCTTGGGACATTTTGCTTCAAGCAGATCTGTTGAGCCTGCTGCCGCCTCTCCAGGCTATTGTTCTGAAACACAGTCTGTGCTCTAGTGAGAAGTAGAGCATGTGCATATTCTTTTTCTTTAAAACCAGTTACCAAGGAGACAAATACTGCCTGGTTCTCTGGGGTCGAGTCTTAGCACACTTGTGCTGGGACTCATGGTTACCACTGTAGTTTCTGTTTTCTCTCTTCTGACTTTTCCCGAAGCTGAACATCACATATATAATCTGCAATTTCTGGAATTTTCTGCCTTTCGTCTCTTTTTCTAACGTTGTGTCTTTATCTGACTCTGGACTTAGTGGCGCTTTTACTGCTTCTCCTCTTGTCTCAGGAGAAAATCTTTGTGATTATGTTTCATTCAGTATCATAAACCAAAGATTGTTTTAAATTTTCTGTCCTCAAAAACCATATTTCTGAAAAAAAAACACTAAGGTCCCCAAAGAGCTTTAGTATCTGAGGGTTATATAAATATTTACTAGAAGTGAAAACAAATTATAAAAATTCATTAATTTAAAAATAAACCATTTTCATGTTAACAGTACATATATTATGAAAATTATTTCTCAAAATGATGAGAAAGAAATGTTTTAACACTTGCAGATGTCTTTAATGTCTGCCTTTAACAGGAGGCATTTGGATCCTCCTGTACCTGCATTATACCTGCTTGATACATGGTTTTATTTGGGGTAAATGAAGAAAATTTAGCCTCTTACATATATGTAACTGCAGGGCGACGTGTTTTGAAGTCTTTTTTTATGACTGGTTTTCTATTCCCAAAGTGAACGGGGAGCAGTTGCTACAAGCTGAGTTGTGCCGTAGGGTCCGCTGTTTGGCTTTGTGACTCTCCCTGCATGGCCGTGTGACACATGTGTGCAGTGCTGGGAACTGCCGAGCCAGTAGGTGATGCAGATCTTCAAAATGTTGATGTACTTCATCATAGACAGCTTTGGAAGTCAGACTGAATCCAATCGCCAGTCCCCTCTCAAACAGCCTGTGAGTACTGAGATGTCGTCGGTCCGAGCTGGCAGGTGCATGGTTTCCAAGGCTCTGATTTTCACTTGAAAGCAACAGCGCTCAGTTTTCCTGCAGCGACAGCTTGCTCTGATCGTGTTTAGGGTCTGCCTGCCACACACCCAGGTTTGAGTGGCCTGCTTACCGCACATTCCAGAGCGGTCCAGTTCCAGCGGACAGCCCTTGCCCTCCGGAAGCCTGAGAGATGGTGCATGTCTCCACCCCACTCGCGCTGGGGCTCCTCCCTTTCCCCGCCTGGGTGTCCTGACAGCCGGGATGTTTGGCCAGCCTCGGATTCCGGCACTGCTTCGGTGCTGTCAGCAAATGTTCCACTAGTGGAAAGGGTAATGATGCCTTATTATGAACTATTTTGACCACATAGACTAAAGTGAAAGGTCTGTACACCATACCCAGGGACTTGGTAAACTGCTGGCCAGACTTTGCCTAGGTAGAAGCAAGCAACACACCCCAAAATAACAGCCCTGATAAGTGAGGCATTGATTCTCATATAAAATCACCACATACATGTTGTTGGGAGCTGATGTGAGCTTCATACTCCTGAAAACGGCCAGAATCGGGATTGCTTCGTGCTTTGTCATGTGCAGCTCTCCTCTGCAAGGTCACTTCCGTACTGAAGTGACTGCTCCAGCCCCAGCCGTCCCATCCACGCTCTGTGCGGCATAAGGAAGCAGAAAGACCCGGTCTGAAGAGCACCCTAAGCTCAGCAGCTTGTGTGTGTCTGTTCTCTGTTGCCAAGTGTGTAGCCAAAAAATTGTAAAGAGAAGGACACCTTGGGGGACAATCAGCGTCACATCAATGACTTCACCCACAGGTACTCACGCCTCACCTTCCCAGCGTGACAGACACCTGCTCACAGGGCCCTGACTCATGTTCACACCCGTGGCCGCGTGGACTTCATTTGCATGTTCTTGCTGTACCAACATATGTAGGCACCTTGGTGTCAGGCAACCTGTCCATGAAAGAAGCATTTGCCGAGGCCTGGTGGCTCACGCCTGTCATCCCAGCACTCCGGAGGCAGAGGCAGGAGGATTGCTGAGTTCGAGGCTTGCCTGGGCTACATAGTGAACTCAGGGCCAGCCTGAACTACAAAGCGAGACCCTGTCTCAAAAACAAAACCGAAAAAGAAGCATTTGTCCCTATGTAGTGTGGGCTCTGGTGCTCGCTGTCGGAAGACTCGCCCTTGGCACGTCTCATGCTTGGGCCCAGGACAGCACACGGGTTTCAGGAACCCCAGGGTGACCGAGCCAAGGGAGGGCGAGGCCTGGTCTCAGATTGTTACACGGAGAGACAGAGTCTTGGTTTCTTTGTGCTTGCTTCTCTGTGCTGCCTTTCTTGTGACGAGGGTCTTCTTACACCCTGTCTGCATCTCAGGGTGTGATTGTTTACTGTGGTAAAGGTAGCTGTAGGTGACTGACTATTCTGAACAATTAAGTAACCCTTACACCTGTAATTTATTTCTCACCCAGGAATGTTTCTAACTGGGGTCTGGGGCAGGGCAAATCACCCCCTGCCTCAGTGGGTTTGATTCTGATCTTGTGTTTTGGTTCCGGCTTCTCGGTGTCTCCACCAGTGATACCGTCTGCGAAGGCGGCCTGACTTCCTCCCGCCATGTCTTCCTGCAGCCTTAATCCCATAGCCAGAGCGAAGGCACTGATCGTGAGGGGCACGACTGTCCCTTACGGAACTAAACTTCGTTTAAACACAGCTCTCTGATTCAAATTTCTAGGCTCTTCGTCTCTCTCCTTTCCTTTCGTCTTTTTTCTTTTCTGCTTTATCCTCTTCCTCACAAATTCTAGGTGATATTCTGTTCGGTAACTGAAGGGAGGAGCGGGTGATGGGCTTTTTAGTTTACAGAGTAAACATTTTACTCTGTGCTTTTAGTATTTGTATTTCTCTGTATAGAAAAAGACTTCAGAAGAACAATGCTGTAGGTGCTTGAAATAAATGTTCTTCCTTTATTTGAAGTCCTTGCTATTTCTGAGCAGTTAGATTTTGAGAGGGACGTACACTGTGGAGAAGCGCCACTGAAAGCTTCCTTAAGTCCCCTTCCTTCTGTCAGGTTGTAGGCAGTGCGCGGCCCGTGAAAGTTAAGACACTGCAGACATCGGTGTCCGATGTGCTCGGTGCCGCTGGTCCCTCAGCTCGACTGAAGCGCGGTGCTTCTGACGCAGGGGAGCGGGGCTCAGCGCTCACCCCGAAACGCGAGTTCACGTTCCCTAAAGTCAAAGAATGAATTTTGGCAACGAGGGAGGCTTAAGTAGGAAAATTTTGAGGAAGAAAGCTTCTGCCTAAGCGAGGCAGCCGCTGTCAGGGCAGAGGGCCCCGGCACGCCTCGCAGGGCGCACACAGGCCCCGCCGCCCGGCGGCATGCCAGCTGTGGGCCCCGCGGGGGAGGACGCAGCACCAGCCGGTCGCCTCCCAAAGCCAGCTGCGAGCACGGGAGGCTCCGGCCCACCTTCAGATACCGCCATGCAGCCTCTAAGCCCGGGGCGCCCGAGGTGCTGGGAGCTGCCGGCCCGCCGCTCCCCTGTCTGCGGGACCTGGGCCCAAGGAGTCTGCGGCACCGCGGCGAGGCAGATGCCGGCCCCCTCCGAGCCTCGGCCCCGCGCGAACACACGGAGCAGAGCCGGGTCCGGACGGTGCAGAGGCTGCTACCCGGGGGCCACACAGGGCGGCATCAGCCCGAGCGGGCACCTCCGGGGGCAGGGGAGCCGCGGTGGTCTGTGCGGACCCTGAGTTTGTGTTTATCCTCCTGCGGAAACGTGGTGACAGCGACGGATAGTTACGGCCGTGACTTGCTGAGCCCGCGGCCTGCTCTGCTCTGCAGCGCCCTTTGGGGGCCAGGTCACCTCACGTCTGGAGCCGACAGCGGACAGAAAGCAGGCATCCGCTCCAGGCGTGCAGAAGGACCTGGAGAGCAGGCCGCGGCTGAGCTCTGTGCGGCCGCGAAGACTGAAGCGGGGGTCCCGAGGGAGGCTCCCCGGCAGGCGCGGCGGCACCCAGGTTGCGCCTGGAGTCTCTGCCTGCCGTGGCGTCCGAGTGGGTGCCCTGGTGGGAAGGGGGCTTCTCTGCGGCTCGTTCTCTAGTTGGAATTCAGTTTCCTCCATCAGAGAAACGGGCTGAGAGCGGAAACATTGCTAGGAAAGCTGACGGACACAGATTTCAAGTGTATGAGAGCCCCAAAGCCCAAGTGTTGGGTCCGACGGTGGCTTTCCGCGGGGGAGACACGGAACGGAGGCTGGTCTCCAGCCCCGAGCAGGAGGTGCTGCTCGTGTGTTCGAAGAGACAGAGAGCATCACGCAACAGTGTCTCATAACTAGGTCGGCAGTTCTTCGAGAGCGGCTCACATATTCACTAGCAAAAGGCAACTTGTGTATTTAAAGAACTTCTCTAGTGTATTGGGAGGGTCCTGGATCCATGGATGGGACGCTGGCTCCCAGCTCCCTCTAGGGGTTTGTGTACCCGGGACAGCGGGCACTTGGCAGACGGCCGGAGGGCGTGACTGGCCGAACTCAGGCAGGTCACCGTTTCGTCTGTTCTCCGAGGGCACTTGGCGCAGTTGGCCCTGGGCCTCCGCGGCGTGGCGGGCACCAGCTGGGACACGGTCACGGTCTCTGCGGCCGGCACCTGACCCCGCCCCCTGCTGAGTGCTCACGTCTGACTGTTTCTCTGACTGTTTCTCCGGACAGTGACTTCCTGCAGCTGTAGCAAAGCTGCTCCGCGGTGCGCCCGCCTTTAACTCCGCGCCCTCTGGTCCCGTGTGGGCCCCTTTCAGTGAGGCTTTCAGCCCCGTTCTTTACAGAAAGGCTTCCTATCAAGGCCCCCGCGACTCCACACCCCCATCTGTCCTTGCCCAGCGTCCGCTCAGAGGCAGGGCTGCCGCCAGCCCGCAGCCTCCTCCCCAGCGGGGCACCTTCCGTGCAGAGGCGCGAGCCCTGCCCCAGCCAAGGCACGTTCAGGGAAAATGAGAAGGGCACTTACTGTCTACTCGAGCCGCCTGTCTAGCAGGTGAGCAGCACAGACACCAGAGCCCACAGCTGCACAAACAGCTAATAATAGGCCTCAGCCTCCTGCCGCTTGGCCCAGGGCTGCAGAAAGCATTTCCTATGAGAAAAAATACAAAAGACTATAACGCCCAGAAGTGAAGGCCAACGAACGTTACTTCCAAATTTCCGCTTCAATTTCCAACTAATTTGGAATTCAAAGTAAGGTTCTAAAAGTGCCTGGAGTTTTATATTTTATATAGCTAATGAAAAATTTAGCTTTCTTGACAGGCATATTGTCATCACTCTTGGCTACACCGGTCAGCAGCCCGGCTCAGTTGTTCCTGGTGAGGGAAGGCGATTCCAGAGATTTGGCCCAAGGTCAGCAAAGCTGTCAGAACAGTCCCAGGGTGGGTTTGAGCCTTATTCACAGATGTTGTTAGATGGCTCCCAAACATTTCGCCCATAGCGCGTGTGACACATGCTGGCAGGGTCTCGTGCAGGCAGGGAGGGGATCTGGACCCTGAATCTGGAGGGCCAGCTGGAGACCCCCACAGGCCCAGGCTGTGAGGCCCCACCAGGTGAGGTCGCTGAGGGGCTTCACCTGGCTTTGCACCTGCGGGTAGGGAGCCGCGAACTTAGGACCTCGCAGAACACCCTCCGTGTCCTTTCCAGGCCGGGGGCGGCTGTCTGAGAGGGCAGCCAGGGCCCTGAGCGCGGGCCAGGAGGCCGGGCCAGGCAGTACCTGCCGTGTGCGACGTGCCGCGGTGGCAGGGCCCCTGGGGGCTGGTTCTTCACCCACGGAAGTGGCTGGCCTGACCCCTCCGAGCACTGCGGCCCTCCTTGTGCACCGCAGGCCTCCCCCGCGCGGCTGTCCTGGGCCCAGCCCGAGAGCTTCCGGGGACTGCACTGGAGCCGTCAGCGAGTCAGGCTCGCGGGATGGAGAGACGCGGGGCGGGGCCTCTCCGTTCTAAGCCTGTGCTTCTCCTCGAAGTGACACCCGCGGAAGTTCCCCGGGTGCCAAACAGCGTGCGTGACGACCACCCCTTTGGAGCAGCCTGTAGGCTGTCCCCTCACCACCCTCTCGTGGCTCGCGGGGCAGCGGTGCACGCTGAGCGCTTGCTGTGTGGCAGGTGCCGTCCTGGGAGCCAGGGTCACACAAGGAAGCCGCCCTGCCGTCGTGGCCAGGAGAGAGGTCACCGGCGACAGTAAGGCCTGGGTCCCTCACACCTGGATGACGTTCCACGTGCTCTTGGCTTTCACACCTTCCCAGTTTGGTTACACAACAAGGGGAATATATATTTAAATTTCTATATTACTTTGCATTGATATGCTTAAAAATGGTTAGATACTGAGTTTATGCTGCGTATATTTAATCATAATTAAAGACAAAAGAACACTGGTTGCTGGTGGCCAGTGGAGCATGGGGTGACAACTCTCCGACTGGAGGAGGCGGTGGCTTGGACGTGGTCTCACAGAGATGAGAAACGCTGGCGGAGGGCGGAGGGCGGAGGGCGGAGGGCAGAAGGACTTGCTGACGGCTCAAGCGTGGGACAAACCCAAGGCCCCTCGGCTGATAAATGGCACACTTGAGACTGGAATTTCTGGCGGACCCACTTCCTCTCCAACCTCACCCCTTCCAACATCATCCTGTGGACTGGACATCTCGCCAGCACGGCCCCTGTCGTCACGTGGGTCCACTTCAGGCTACGGGGCAAGCAGGGGCAGGCGGTTCATCACAGTGACCTCTAAGAATTGCACTCAGTTCTTAAAGCTCTAACTCTGTGGTGCTAGCTCTATTCATTTCAGATCAGCACCCGGAGCCGGTCTCCTCTGCCAGCAGCTCCAGCGCAGCCCCTCCCCGGCCCTGTGCTGCTGCGAGGCTGTCCTGGTGTTGGGCTCAGCGCGGTCGCCGGCCTGTGGCTTCCCGCACAGCTGGTCAGTGAAGGATCACAGACTGTTCTTGCGGCCACAGAGGTTCCTCTGAGACTGCGGAGCTCTCCCTCAGTGCCTGGCGGGGGCAGCTGGCTGGGAGTGACCTCTGAGAACCTTCTGTTTTCACCTCTATTCCGTCAGGCCTAGGTCGCTAGGAAACAAAACAAACACAAAAGGCTTCTGGAGGTTACCTGAGGCCACGAATGGCAGCCATGCTTTAGGGGTTGCCAAGGGTTTGTGAAGAGGCCAGCGGTGCTCAAGCTTATATCTCGTGGTCAGCTTGTTCTGTTTCCCTGGACTTTTGCTTACCTGGTCCAAAGAAAGGGTTTCGGGAGACTGGCCGGCTCCGGGATGCTAGCGAGTGCCCAGCTCTCTGCCTCAGCCGGCCTGGAGAGGGTACCTCGCTCCTGACCGAGCAGAGACCTCCGGCCTCCTCGAAGAGCACGGTGTCAGAAACTCCTGTAAGCGACAGCAGAAGTGGGAACCTAAGCATGTCTCAAGTCTCATCCGCGAGGCCCTTCCTTCTCTTCTCTGGGGCTCGGCTTTGTGAGATCCAAAGCAAGTGTTTTCAAACTGTGCCTTTCAGCAGCAGCCTGAGCATCATCTGAAAACTCGGTAGGATCCAGGGCCCGACACACTGATCAGGAGCTCTGGATCAGGGCGGCCGTCCACCTCGGCAAGCCCTCGGGAGGCTGCATGTGTGCTTTACTTTGAAATCCCAGGAAAACCCGAGTCTCTGGAGTCCAGCCTTTGGCTACCGAGTGGCTCTTTCTCTCCCACAGCCTCAGCCCTGTAGCCACTGCCTGGCAGGCACCAGGGGTTCTGAATTGGTCCTTGTCCCGGAAGACCAGCTTGTTTGTGGCCTACGATTTGTCAGCAAACAGTTGGAGCTAAAATATGTGTTCAAAGAAGCTGCTTCCGCTAAAGCTGAAGATTACTGTGTGACCCTTCTCATTTCAGCATCACGTCTGAATCATAGTGCTCTTGCTGTGATTCCCAGTCTTGCTTCTCAGAAAAAGGAAGCTCGGGTCATGGGCGCCCACCCTTTCTGTTCTCGCGGTGCCAGCTGAACTCTGTTCATGGTGACTTTGCCTGTGGAAGGGTGGGACACAGACATTACCCCTTCCTCATCACCCCACGCTGCAGAAACCCTGGTCCGGGCCAGACGACCTTCTCTAGGGCCTAAGGCGGCATCGCAGGGCAGCTGCTCCCTCACCACCCACACATGCTGTCCCCTGCCATCGGGGGTCGTCGCCAAAGTCCATTTTGCAGCTGGGCCAGATTTTCAGAAGACACGTGCTGATCCTGCGCAGCTCTGCAGGCAGCCCTGGTCAGACCCCTCCTCTGGGCTGCGGCTCCGATGGGCACTTCCCTGATGCAGGTGACAACTCATGCCCAAGCGCCACGCATCTCGCAGAAAAACACCCACGCGAGGTGTCATATATTGTGTGGCTTCGAGTTGTCTCACTCGTGTGCCTGGGGCCTTTTCCTGACCTGCCCGGGGACCCAGACCTCACCTCGTAGCCGGGTGCTGGGCACAGAACCGAGGCCCAGTGCCAGGGAGTCCGGGCCGCTGTGCCCAGGGTGGGGCCGCAGCTGTCTGCAGCACGGGAAGCCGTTTGAGCTTTCATCCCGGTCTCCGGATCCCGCTCAGACCTGCGCTCTGCTGAAAGTCCAGGTGCCTCATCCGGCTTTCGGGAGGGAGGCTCGGCGCCATGGCTCAGAGGTCGGGGGAGAGACCGAGCCTGGGGCCTGAGGGGCGGGTCTGAGCACCGGGAGCGGCTGTCCGCGGCCTTCTCGGGGGACTGCGCGTGTGTGCATGTGTGCGCCCTGTACACTGAGCTCCGCTGTCCCTCGTGGACAGACTCGAGTCCAGGCCGTAGAGAAGCACGAGCTCCTGGAGTCCGCAAGGTGAGGCAGCTGGGCTGGGTCCCACTTCACCTCCGGGAGCCCCGGGCCTGGCCGAAGCAGGCAGAGGTCAGTCCGGTCTCCTGCAGGGCCCCGAAGAGGCTGGCTCCGGCCCACTGCAGCACTGGCCGGGAAAGCCGTGCGGCCTCCAACCACACAGTCCCGGCTCTCAGGCTCAGCGTCGCCCTGCCCACCTCCCCTCCGTGGAAGCCAGGAGGCCAGCGGAGGAGCAGCGCCGGCCCCACACGTCCAGACTTCCTCCTCTGACGAATGAACGCACCGGAAGCCCGGCTTTCTCCCCCTCGTGCCAGTGACAGCACCGGGAGGCCTTGCACAGGGCAGACTGGTGTCTGAGGGCGCAGGCCGGGAAGGGCTTCCGCTTGTGCCGCGCACCCTCTCTGCAGTGACAGTCCCGATGTCCAGCCCTCCTGTCCACACCCGGTGCCGGCCTTGGCTTGGACCCTGGGGGTCAGTCAGTCACCCTGCACTTCAAGGCGCTGACCTGTCCGCGGGGTTTTCCTAGGATGGCCGCTGCTTGCCCCTCCCTCTCCACCCGTCTCTCGAGGGAAGAAGCCCTAAGCTGGTGTTGAGATTCTGTTTGAGGCACAGCTCGGGTGCGACTAATCCCAGAAATGACAAGCACTTTCCCTTCCCCTTTTCTAAAGTGACTCGCCTGGATAAAGAAGAAAAAAGAGTTCAAGGCCTACAAATGGAAAGAGCATTTGCTGAGCCTTCTCCCTGGTGGGGAGGGCGGAAGGGAGGAATCGGCATCTGAGGGGTCCAGTGACCGGGACGTAGGACAGGGCAGGGGGCTCAGCACCGTCGCTCCCGTGTAGCTTGTGATGGTCCTAACTGGAGGCCGGAGGACTTGAGGCTACATCGTCTTGTCTGTAAAACGGGTTCACCAATCCACAGGTATTTTTAGTTTCATTTAGTTAAATTATTTGACTGTAAGAGACCAAGAAATTGAAACTTTACTAACACATCTCTCGCCCACCTGGGCATATGCCAATAAGATAAACACTTCAACTCTGCATAATTTCAAAAATCAGTTTTCAAATTACTTTGAATTGATAACGCGGTGGCATGTTTGACAAGCGAGGCCCTTACTGTAAACATCGACGGAGAGGCGCTGCAGCCGACACTGGGCTGGATCGTGACCTTTCCTGACGGCAGTGGATTTGGGATGGAGAAGAAATCTGTACACAAAGAAAAGCGACCCAGGGAAAGCTATTCCATGCCGAGTAACAGTCAAGCGTCACGGGACCTTACCAGAAGCATTTGAGTTGGAAATCAGGGCAGCTGCCTCAGAAGGTGGGGTTTAGGTACTAAAAAGTGCTGCTCTTCTTTCAGGAGAGAGCGCGGGAAGCGCCTCGCGGGGGTCCCGTGAGCAGGGGCAGGTGGGCGGCACAGGCGCCGTAGGCAGAGGCAGGAGCACGGCCAGAAAGGAGCGCTGAGTCGGGCCGAGGAGGACCTTGGACATCGTGTGGTACCAGAGTCCTGATTAGATCTGTATTTAGTATTAAAAATCAAATCTTATCAAAAGGAATTGATTTGGGCGAGGCTGGAGGTTTGTGGGCCAGTGAGGGAGCCCAGGTAGTTCGGGTGCTGTCAGACCAGGCTAGGAAGGGCCCACGCGGGCCGGGCTCCTCCCAGCACCTCTGTGCACGTGTCCCTGTCACATCCGTCAGGAGCCAGCAGCAGGCCAGTTCCCCGAGTGCGTGGCCGCGACGGATGTGTGTGAGTGGGGTCACGCCTGCCAGCCTTGCCCAGCCTTGCCAGCCTTGCCCTCTCAAGGTTCTCCACCTCTTCTCACCCCCATCAGCTGCCCTCGGCCGCTGCCCGTCAGCGCCTCACACTGAGCAGCACCAGGTTTCCGGGGAGTTCACTGGAACTTCTTGCTTAGACCCTCAGAGGGAAGCAGCCCTCTCCGCCTTCCTCAGCCCTGGCGGCCAGGCCCCGGGCCTCACCCCCTGCTGCTCTCCGGCCTCGGTCTGTCCTCCCTGCACCCCGCTCCCAGCCCACTCTGCCCAGGCTTCTTCCTTCCTCCTGGGCCAGAGGCGGCGGCAGCTCCTGCTCAGCTGCGGGTCCAAGGCTGACTGGGCTCCTCAGAGCTGCCTTCCGCCGCCCTCCAGGTGCGTCCTCCCGGGATGGCACAGGAGCCCGTGCCCCGCTTTCTTCCTGGGCAGGTGTTGTGGCTGGAATGTGGCAGTGAGGTGTGTGTGACCTCAGGAGTGTCTGCTCTCTCCGCTGGGGGCGCCGAGTCCACAGTGAGGCTCTCGGACTGCGAACGAGGCTGGACACGGGGTGGGGGTGTCACTGGCCACAGGAACAAGCACGAGAAGAGACTCTGGTGCTGGATCGCGGAAAGAGGGCAGCGTGAGGACGAGAGAGGATAAACACGGGGAAGAGGAAGGGAAGAGGAAAGGAGGCGCGGGGAGGGGAAGCACCGGCAGAGAGAAGAATCCCTGGGCCGGAAGGCCCTCGGCCCGAAGGGGCTGGGAAGCGGGAGTGTGTTCGCTGAAGGGTGGGACCCGGAGACCAGCGCGGAGCCTCGGAGAGGTGGGCGTGCTCGGGGCACAGCGCTAGGGACAGGGCCCTGCGAGGGCCCGCACGGCTCTCTGCAGCCACAGACACAGACCGGCTCCGGCTCCGGCCCGGGCCACCACTCAGCGGCCTGTGGCCGCCAGTGACTTAGCCTTTCACTGCTCCAGCTGACTGGAGTCCGCTCCGGCATGATTCCGACCCTGGCAGAGGGGCTCCCAGCCCGGGCTCCTGCTTCCTCAGCCGGGCCTTCCCCTCTCAGAGACGCTCCCTGTAGCCCATGCACATCGCAGTGGGACGCAGCTCCCTGTCATGTGGGGCCCACGCCCGTATGCCGAGCTCCCGCCCCCTTGAGGACCGAGAGTGGCGAGTGGAAGCAGAAACACGGTGGGTCCCAGGCCTGTCTCAAGGCCCAGACCTGGCTGTGGTGCAGCTGGCCTGACAGAGTCCCCCCCTGTAAATACAGCCCAGAAAATAATTCAGAAGAAAGTCAAGCTCTGTGGAGGTGAGCCAGGGGACTCCTCGCTCGTCTTTTAGGACTGTCTGCCGTTCCCCAAGTGTTTTCTCCCTCTGAGTCGTGGTGGCTTCTCCGTGCTGTCTGGGAGCCGTCGGACTCTCCTAGAGACTTGCTGGCCGCACTTGCCCACAGTGTCTCAAGCGGGGTGAGGCCCCTCACAGCATTGCACGTGTGTCTCTGGACCCTTAGACAAGAAGAATGACAGGAGTTCCAGGGGACAGATATGCTGAATGACTCACAAGCCCGGGCATCCATGAGTCACAACGACATGTAAAGATGTGTCAGGAGAAAGAATGTGTGAAAATAACAGAAAATGAAGCGTGAAAACCGATCCCCCCTCCCAACAGGAACAACAGATCCACATTCCAGGATCAGTCACCCTCCAGCCAGGCGTCTCCATGAGGCAGACTTTCCCAGACAGTGTGGGCTTCAGACAGACCTTTCATCCGCGTGAGCGCCTCTCATCTGCCCTGATTAAGGGTTCAGAAATAAGATTCTGGAATCACAGGGAGCCTGGCTGCTAATCTTACACAGACGGAAACTGATTAAAGAGCTCCCCAGGCAACTTGTGGAGTGAGGGCCTCTGGGAAAAGAGATGCTCTCGGGCAGAGGGCGGGAACATGCGGCACAGTGGGTGCTATGGGGAGGGGTGGGGGTGGGGTGGCATTCAGTGCTATTCTACCCACAGTGCACTTGGCACGGTTTGAGAAACAGGCTGCCTTTCTCTGCGTGGACCAGGCCATTTTATACCCAAGTAGTGCCATCTTTCATGCCACTCTTACACTCTCCATTTTCCCTCTCTGCTCTAGTTATATGTGTTTGTCATCTCTGCTGGACGCCAACCGTTTGAGGACTGTTGAGACTGTAATTAATTTTATATTTGGTCAAGGCCCTTCTCCAATTTTCATGGAATCATGAGTCTCAGACATTAAGGGACCACAAAGGTGATCCATTTCAGTGGTGCCACAAAAGATCATGGTTCCCGGCAAGGCAGCCCTGCCCATGAGCGGAAGGAGAGGCGCAAGTATGCAGTGAAGCCTGTGGAGTCACCGGGGGGTTCGGAGGACATAGGCGTGTGTCTGAGGCCCGGCTCTGGCTGACATTTCGGGCTCAGAATTCACCTTGCTGGCTGAGTGAGCTGCCCTTCTCGGAGCTGGCATGAGGAGCAGAGTCCGAACTGTGCACATAAAACCCTGGCACAGGCCCACGGCGCGGGTACCTACACCGTCAGCTTGGTCTTTTGTAGGAGGGAGATGCCTAAAAGTATCTTAAACATGAGGAAAGGAAGATGGATGGAAAAAATCGACTTTGGAAATATTTGGGATCTTTTGACCTTTCTTGTAAGTGTCTTTCATTAACGATGGTTTGTTGATGTGAACAGATATTTTAGTTTTGGTGCTCATAGGGCATAACGTCATTTATCTAGAGTCACAGTGAACCAATGTGTGCGTAGAGAGTAGTATTGCATTTTATTTATCTTAAAATTTGAAAGAATGCAGGTAAAAAGCAGCAGCTCAGTTCCAGTTACACTGAGAAAAGATTTTATCGGGGCTGGGGATGTAGCTCAGTGGTAAGACACTTGCTACCATGCACAAGCTCGGGGTTCAGTCCCTAGAACCACCAAAAAATTGCTGAGCTCTGCCTACGTGCCAGGTACTAGACTAATGCCGGCCAGGTGGCTCAGGTGAGCAGGGACACTACTGCCATGGAAAGAGACTCACAGCACGGAGAATTCAGGAAAAGGAGTTGACGGTGTTCTCGGTTTAGGAGATTAAGGATATACTAGCTAAAGCGCCTAGTGCTCTCTGGTGATGGTTTACCCAGACTCACATTTTGAAAAGTAGTGAATATCTTTTTTTTTTTTGCTTTTTGGAGACAGGGTCTCGCTTTGTAGTTCAGGCTGGCCCTGAGCTCACTATGGTGCCCAGGCAAGCCGCCGCGAACTCAGCAATCCTCCCGTCTCTGCCTCCCGCGTGCTGGGATGACAGGCGTGAGCCACCATGTCCGGCATTGTGGTATGCGGTGTTGAGTGTTGGTGGGTGTGTCTCCACGCTCAACATTCTATGTGGTTACCGGGGATCGAACTCAGGTCCTGGCGCTTGTGAGGCAGGCGCCGGAACCACTGAGCTAACCCTCCGGCCCAGTAGTGAATATCTTTTTATCATTACATTAATAAACTCAAACCTAGGGAGTTATGGCAGTAGAACTGTAAGCTCACAGAGGAAGACACACGAGAGTTTTGTTATGTTCTGAGCAACGGTTCACGAGGTTTAGGAATTCTGGAGACCCCCGGGCTGCGAGGGGTGAGCAGATCGACAGGCAATCGAAACTCTGTGTAGACTTAGACACAAGGACCCATAAGAAAGGGGAGGAGCCGACACCTGGTCATCCTCTTGGCTTTTCCTCTGAGCCTGGCACGAGTGCTACCAGCAGCATACGCACACCATCCCGTTCAGCTCTCCACAGAGGCCCCGTGCAGTGAAAATCGTTATTCTCATTTACTGACAAGGTCATAGAACCAGAGCAGTGAAGCGGTTACAGAAACACACGGGGCCCGGCCAGGCTTGGGGCGCAGCAAGGTCAGGCTCTAAAGAGCCCTTTCGGCTCGTGCACGTCTGGCCCTCTGAAACCACCCGTCAGGCTCATGGGGATAATTTTTAATCAGCCTGACGCAGACGCACTGCACAGGCGCACGGGATGCTGCGTGGAATGAGCGCGCGGAGGAAGGGGGGCGGTGTGCGTGCGAGCCTGTCTCCCTCTGCCCGGTGTCTGGCCCCGGCCAGGGCCCTCTCAGGCTGCCCCTGTGTCAGTGCTGGGTCTCAAAGCCTTCAGCTCCTCGCACAGCAGCTCCTCGTGACCGGCGCCTTCCATGTTGCTGGGAAGGACATTTGACCCTGTGCTGCAGAGTCTCTCCAGGCTCTGCTTCCCCAGATCCACGCAAAAGAGGATTCTCTAAAAACCCGATGTGGGGGCCAGGCCTGGGCTCCGGGGTCCACCACCTACCTCGCAAGCACAGGGTCCTGAGTTCAATCCAAGATACCACAAAAACAAAACCGATGTGCCAGTAGGGACATTAAAGACAATCACTGCACATTCCACTGCGGTTTATGGTTTACAGCGAGCTTTCTCCTAGCTTCCTCAGGGTGGAGGCTCCGCATCGGCCGTCAGGACGACTCTGCAAGGTAGACGCTCTTGTGCTGATGGGATTGAGGCGGATGAAACACACCAGGGCCGTGCGGTTCGCGCACACAAGGTCACAGAGATCACAAGCAGAAAACCCCATGAGGCGCGAGCTAGCGGTGTGAGCGTAGATTAAGCCACGCACTCAAGGTCAAGCCGCAGACACGCTGCGGAGTCTCACTCCGGAGTCTGGGCGTGCCGCTGAGGCAGCCGCGGAAACCGGAAAGCAGCTGCACCCCTGGGTGATAAAGAAGCCCACAGTGCTCCAGGAGGAGCAGAAGTGCTCCCTGGGTAAGGACGCAGGGTGCCCTGCACCCTGGGGGGACCCTGGAATAAACTCCTCCCAGCAGGGCTGCCC
The DNA here is from genome assembly GCA_004025085.1 of Thryonomys swinderianus. NCBI lineage: Eukaryota > Metazoa > Chordata > Mammalia > Rodentia > Thryonomyidae > Thryonomys > Thryonomys swinderianus. The sequence goes on along the minus strand of PVIC010000891.1, from coordinate 83,292 downwards.
TGTCGCAGCGGCTGTCCCCACCTGTCCCTGTGTCTTTCCTGCCTTCAAACTGGCCCACAAACGCCTCCATGGTGTGCAGCTAAGGACCCTGGGTTTGAAAGCGGGCAGCGGGCCTGTCGGCTGCCACACACCACGTCCCCACGCCCACTCGTTGTCGGGCACATCCAGGGTCCCTCCAGCTCGGCTTGCCTGTGACTGCTGGTCGGTGCAGTCCCCCTCTGGCCTGCGTGTGCCTGTCCAAGCTGGACGCTGACCGGCTGCTTCCAGACGGGAGAGAGCACGGCGAGAACGGGCATTTTCCTCACCTGTTATGGGGTAAAGTGAGGTGAAGTGGGGCGCTGAGACTTTCCCCTCTGGAGCGGAGCAACTGACGTGCTGTGAGGCTGTGGCAGTCAGGATCTCTAGTCAGTGCCCTGACAGCTTTCATCAAGTCCTGAGGAAATGTCCGAAGGAGGAAACTCAATTTCCCATAGACCCAAAGCCTGGTCACTTGGGTTCTGAGCTCACAGTCCTGCTTACCTCTGTGGGCATTATTTACATGGATGTCAAGAGATGGGGAACAAGACAAGTCTAACTTCTAAGCCGGGACCCTTGATATTAAATTCATTTGTTTTCCCAAGTCTTGAGCTCGATACAAGGCACCTGGCACCTTTGCTGGTGGGTGGCACTAGTCTGGGGGGGGTAAGGGAGGGCGTATTTGCTACATTAGTGTCTTCACGCCAACATCTCTCAAACGCACACTTTTCAGAGAGTCGGAACTCCTCCTAATCATATAATTCGGGAACAGCTATATGCTGAATGACAGTCGTAAGATTTGTGCACTCCCTAAACTGACCATGTGGGGAAGAGAAACCCAGGACGACCAGGAATGCGCCCCTGACCTTCTGCATCTTGTCAAGGACACGGTCCTGGTCTTGTCTTTCACCCCTGCATGCTGACTCCAAGAGCATTTTTCTCTTCTGTTCCGCATAGGTTTGCCCCCATATTCTAGCTTGCTTCTTTCTTTCTGTATTTTTATTTTTCTGACCCTCCTCAAACTAGGTTCCTGAGAATGAGTCCTTGACTATGTTTCTATTTTCTTAATTTAGATTTCTAGCTCTGGCAGAGTAATTCGTATTACACTAACCTCTTCATTAATCATAATTGTGAAGCCAGACTAACAAGTCTGTTTGATCAAACTGAGGAGCATCCAACACGCAAGAGCTGTCAGCACCCTCGAGACAGAAGCAGCAAATTATGAGTCCCACACGTACCTCAGAAAACTGCATGAGGTTGTCTCTCACTCTCAGCAGGAGGAATACAGCCCAGGCAGAAAGCACCGCCTCACCATGCTAAGTAGAGAGCGGCTTTCTCAGCATCTGGGCAGCTAGGAAAGAGAAAACAGATGGGAAAGGACGTTGCCTGAGGTCAGTGAGTGGCCCTGCCTTGCACATTTAGAGCGGGGTTCCAAGGTGCTGGAAGAATACAGCAGCACAGAGGCGGAAACCCAAAGATTTTAGCAATGGATGGTAGTGGAGGGCAAGGGCAAGAGCGAGGGACAGAATGAGCCCAAGTCCTGTCAGGAAAAGGGGCCTTGCGGACACCCCAAGGCTTGAGTTAAGATGGAGGGGGCCCCGAGCCAGCGGAGTTAGGGCTGCTCCCCAGGGTGGTTGCTTCAGAGTGAGGCCTGAGCTCTCAGCGTAGGATAAAAATTGACGTGGCAGCAATTACACAGCCTAAAACCCTACTGAGGCGGTGGAAAGCACCGGCTGCCCTTGGTTTGGACAAAGAGAACAAAACCTTCAACCTTTTCAGAGAGAGACAGCGGTGTCCAACACCTCGGCAAGTCTGATCCGTACTGCCAAGAGCCAATCAGAAATCCTCAGGTGTTTATGAAATGGGACTAAATGCCCAAAGCCCAAGAAAAAAAGAGTCTATTGACTCAGATAAGGGAATAATCAGGTAGAGCTTCAAATGACCTGTATTTTTGATGACTCTGCTTTGAAATGTCTTCCCAAGAATACACAGAATAAAAATGTAGTCGCTAGCTGTACCCAGGTGCATCTTCTCATACACAGTATTAGATGTGCAAACCAGTACTTGCAATGTGTTTAGAAGTAAGTTTCCCAACATTTCACACAGAATGTAAAGTCTTAGGCCTATACTTTGGTATGAAGAGAGGAAGTTCTTTTAAAACTGGGGCGGGGGCTGGAGATTTAGCTCAGTGGTTCTGGTGCCTGCCTTCCAAGCACAAGGTCCTGAGTTCGATCCCGGTAACCACATACAACAATGCTGGGCATGGTGACTCATGCCCACCAGCAATCAAAACCACATACCGCAGTGCTGGGCATGGTGGCTCACACCTGTCATCCCAGCACTCGGGAGGCAGAGACAGGAGGATTGCTGAGTTTGAGGCTTGCCTGGGCTACATAGTGAGCTCAGGGCCAGCCTGAACTACAAAGCGAGACCCTGTCTCAAAAAAAACTGGGGCAGGGTGCCCTCCAAGTCTAACCTGATGTAACTAGGCACAAAAATTCACAAACTGATGAAGACTTCATAAATTAGTCGGGGTGGAATGCACCAGCCTAGGGAAGACTTGGAAGGTGGGAGCTGTGCCCCAAATTTTGAGAGAGCCTATTCTATCTAACTGCCAAGCAAGCTGCTCAGTACACAGGTCCTGGATCTTCGCATTCCCAGGCTCAGGCCTCATTTCCCAGCTTCCGGGTGCACATGTGCCCCGGGTGGGCCCTGAAATCTCCCTAAGCGGATCGCTCTCCCCCCGGGACTTGCTTGTCTCTCCTCCACTAAAGGTACTATCAGTTCATTGCGAGGCTGGATCACAGTTGTTTATTCATCTCCTCCCCGTCCTCACCTATCAATCCGCCTCCTTCCTCTTCCTGTAGCCACTCTCTCCGCAAGTCCTTGTGCCCCTTCCTCTGAGTAACAGCAGGTACAACTCACACACTGTTTAAGATCACAGGCCGGTGCCGCACTATCCACATCATCGCTGCCCAGGCCTAGGTCTGGGTGGTGAAGACCGGGTCAGGTTTGCGAAAAGCAAAGCCCCAGAACAGGCTGCAAACAAGGAGGGGCCTTCACGATGAGACCTCTGAGCAGGGCGGGGCACCTGGCTTCCTGCCGGGCTGTTAAACTTCGCTCTCTGCCCTCTTCTTTTTCGGTTAGAGCTTCACTGCACACTGTGAGGTAAAGAAACCTCGTGTTAGGATGTCCACTCGAGAGAAGAGGAAACGAGGGGCTGCTGAGGTGCTGAGACTCGCCTGGGCTTCTTACGGGTTCCTACGGCTCCTGTCTGGCCCGCAGCCCAAGTGCTCACCACTGCCTACAGTTTTTCCCAAGTAGAAAAGGTTATGCTGGACGCCATCTTAGAGGAAGCGGACGTATGACTCAGAAAGAAGCTTTGGTTATGAAATAAGCTCATTTCCTTTAAAGTGTTCCTCAGCCATAAGCCAAACTCTGAACTTGGACTTGGGTTGAGTTCGTGTTCTGCTATTTATTAGTTATATGAACTTGGAGATGTTACTGAGCATTTCTGAGGTTCACTCTCCTGACCTATAAAACATGCTAGTACATATCTCACAGACCTGCTGTGATGATAACTAATACTGATTGAGTGCTATGAAAGTTGCCAATTATTAGGCTAAAAGAGGTTATTATTTTTTGACAGTACTGAGCTCTGCAGTTGGGGGTCCTCAGGGCTGTCCTTACACACCAGCTCCCTCAGCTACTGGGAATATTTATTCACTCATTTATTCATCCAACAAGTACTTACCGGGTGCACCTTACATGCTGTTAGTCCAGAGCGATGGAGAAAACGGGAAAGCAACCAGATGAAGTCCCTGGCGCGGTGGAGTTACGTTCCTCTGGGGGCGCTAGACCCAGCCCAGCAGACGAGCAGCTCTAGCTGTGTGAGCGCTCTGCGGCGCCAGACGCCGGGCGTGGCGATGGCCGTGCTCAGGGCGTGGAAGGCAGGAGGCACCCGTGTCTCTGCGTCGCCCTGCAGGTTCTCACTCGGGCTATTCCTGCAAAATTCTGTAGCGGAAGTTCTCGCGGCAGAGTAGTTGCGATGACCCTAGAGTTTGCTGTCCTGTCCCCTGCCTCCCGGCTCTCCGATCACAGACGGCGCGTCATCCTTCGCGCTGATGGCCGTGCCGAATCTGGGGCAGGGGGTAGTGGAGCTTGGACAGAGCCACCCGGTCTCGTCGACCGTAAATGGATTTCTCTCTCCACTCTCCCTGCATTCCGGCGCGTGCTGGATTTGACAAGCTAAGGCCAGGCCATGAGTCATCACTTCTTCGTCTCTCTGAGCTCTTGCCTCTGTTTACCAGGTTTCTGAGCTGAATTCCAGACCAGCCTTTCTGAGGAGGAGGCTGGGAGTGTGGGGATGGGACCGGGGGGTTGTCTGGCACGTCAGGGATTTGTGATGGGGTGTGGGGACGTAGCTCAGCAGCAGAGCACTTGCCCACCTCTCTGCATCGTTAAAATAATGGTGCTGGAGTGGAAGTGAGGTCCTTTCACACGCGCAGGTGCAGGCATCTCTCGGCAGCCCGCAGCTCGGGCGGGGGCCGAGACCTGGCGCCTGGTGCTGGCGTTCGGCTGGGTCAGCAGCATGAGCCCCGCCTGCTGCAGGCGGCCGTGTTTCCCAAGCTGCCCTTGGTGGTGATGTGAGGTGTGTGCGGGGCTGCACTTCACATTCAAAGGACATTTTGCTTTTTCTTGTTGTTGTTATTTTTGGGTTTTCCCAATCAGTCGCTATCTTATCCAATTTTTTTTTTTTTGAGACAGGGTCTCGCTTTGTAGTTCATGCTGGCCCTGAACTCACTATGTAGCCCAGGCAAGCCTCGAAGTCAGCAATCCTCCTGCCTCTGCCTCCTGAGTTCTGGGATGACAGGCGTGAGCCACCACGCACGGCACTGTGGTATGTGATTGATTGCTGGTGGGCATGAGTCATCACGCCCAGCATTCTATGTGGTTACCGGGATCGAACTCAGGACCTTGCGCCTGCGAGGCAGGCGCCAAAACCACTGAGCTAAATCTCCAGCCCTCTTTCTTCTTTTTAAATTGTGGACAAGTGTGCAATTTTTCTGAGTGTTTCTCAGTATGGGGAGAAGATATTTTAGTTGTTGATTCTCAGTGTAGTGATATGCTGAGTTGCACGAGTGGACTTGTAGGGTTTCACCATGTTTATAGTAAGTGGGGTAAACTTGGCAAATGTGGTGTGATTTTTATACATCGTAAGGTGTGATTTGCATATTTTGCTTGGGGTTTTTGCTTGTTTCTGAGATTGGCCTGTGATATCTTGTCTTATTTTGATATCAGATTATAATACCCTCTGTATATTCTTCAGAAGACTTTGTATAAGACTGTGAAGAATTATAGGTCCCTTGTATGTTGGTGGAATCACCTGTAAAATCATCTGTGTTTTAAAATGTCTGCTTGAGTGAATTTTGGTAAGTTATATTTTCCCTAGAATATGGGTATTTCATGTATGGGTTAAAATTGTAGATTGATTCTATAACTTGGTTTTCAGCATATTTCTTCAACATACTGATTCCACATAGTTTGGATAAGTCCTGAAAGTGGGATAGCTGGGTCATATTGTCGTTTTCTTTTTTGTGTTCTGAGGAACTTCTATACTATTTTGCACTCCCACAAACAGCACACAAGGGTCGCCTTTTCTCTGTATCTGTTGACTTATTTTCCCATTCACTGATTCTTCCTTGTCTAATCTATGCGTACACCTGTCGAATTCTTCTTCTCTAATCATGATGTTTTCTTTCTTGCACATATAACGGGCCCTTTCCGTCTTCTCACTCTGACTCCGCTTTGTGCCCGTGCAATGGCTGTCCACCTCCCGGGGCGGGTGACCCTCGGTCTGCTGTGGCCTCTGTCGCAGTGTAGCTCTGACTGGATGCGTTTGCTTGTGAGGACACGGCCACGTGAGCTTCTCCTAGAGGCTGTGACTGGCGCTGTCCCCCTGCGCAGAACATCCTGGCTTCTGGTGTGGCCCTGTGGTGGGGCCAGAGGACCTCAGGTGTTTGGGCTTCAGTGGCGTCTGATGGAGCATAAAGGAGGGAAAAGGAGCGGGGGGAAGGCACCAGCTCCCCTAGGCAACAGGCCGGTTAGCCCTGGTTACAGCTCAGGACGAAACCCTTTGACATGATCTCGAGTCCACGTGCAGAGCAGAGCTAGCTCTTGTGTCTGGGGGTCAGTTTCCTCAGCAGAGTGGTCTTTGGGTTCCGGGGGCAAACTCCGCAGCGGCTGTCAGACCCGCTCCTGCAGCCAGCCGGGGGAGCCAGTGACGCATTGCCCAGCTGGGTGGCATCGAAATCAGTGCTTCTTAATTTGACATAGAGCATGTGAAGCTAGAAGTCTCATTTGGTTTTTTTCTTGGTAAAAATTTCTTATTTCAATTACAGAAAAGCGCCCTAATTCTAAGTTCAAGATGAAGCCTGTGGCAGACCATGGCGCTGGCCTCTCAGTGGATGATATACAACAGAGCCCTGCTGAGCTCTGTTCTGTCCTAACAGTGGCCAAGTGAGTGCCTGGAAGGCAGAGGGGCAGACAGGGCTCTGGACAAAAAGAATGTGGAGGCCCTGCTGCTTGGTCCTGCTTGCCTTAGCAACCCGGCGCTCCTTCCTCTGGGGGAGTTAGGGTTGGACTCAGGGACCACGTTAGTCACGACAGATTCTCATCACCCTGATGCATTTGCTGCCGACAGGCCGGGACAGGCCGGTCTGACAGCCAGCTGCACCGCCCAGGAGGAGGGAGGCCGACGCCCGGCAGCAGCCACAGCCCGTGTGACGCCGTGTCAGCACGCCACGCTTCCCTTTCTGCTCTGGAGAAAAAAACCAGAAGGCTCAGCTGATCACATCCCTAACGGACAGTCTGACAAATCTCGGCTATTTTTTCTTAATCTGATGTCATCACAATTCATTAGCACGGTATTCCCTGCGGAGTGTGTTTCTGGAATGCTGCTGTGCGCCCTGAGCGCTGGTGCGCCTGCTGGGCGCGAGGCCCGGGGCAGGAGGAGGCAGAGGTGAAGGCGGAAGGGGAAGTGGCCTGAGGAGGGTCCGTATTTATCTCCAGTCCATCGGCTGAGAAAACCGGTGTAACCCAGGATGAAACAACTGGTGTAAACAGCGGGGTCTGGAGACAGAGGACAAGGCCGAGAGTGCGAACGAGCCCCGCCCGAGCTCGGGAGCCAAGCAGAGTGGTTTAGACGGCACGGATCCAGCTTGCTGATGCTTTTATCATGAGCGAGTCAGCCTCCTCCTCCTCACCCGAGCTTCCCACTGTGAAAGGGAGAATCGCACATAGCTCCAGAGTTCTGCAAGAAAAATAGATGAAATTTGTGTACAGTCCACTGAGCTAAGACATAGTTTGCACCCAGTGGATGGCAGAGAACATTAATACAGATTCTAGAGCGTGCGTTGCGGTCCTAGGACTTCTTTTCCTTTTAGTGAAAAGTTCCCATCTTCCGCAGAATAGAAGGCGCCCGTGTGCCTAGCAACACACCAGACAAATGTTGTGTGGAACACGATGGATACCAGCTAGTTAGCGAGGGTCCTGGGCCTAGGAAAGACTCACTGGATGGCCAGTGAGTAAGGGATAGACAGAAAACACCTTGGGCGTGAGTGTTTGATGCCCAGAGAAAGAGGCTAGATGTCCATATCGTAGGGCTGGTGGGAACCTTGAAGACCAGCTAATTCAGTCTCCGCACAACACATGATACTGAAACCCAGAGGAGGTGATTGAAGAGGAGAGCGTCTTCCGAGGCCGGACACAGGCTATGCTGTGAGTCCAGGGATTCTGGATTCCCCCAGCTCCCGTTCCTTGTTTCCTGGAGAAAGGAGGGCAACGCTTCTGCAGAGGTCGGAAACACTGGTCTTGGGAAATCAGAGAATAAATTTCTGAGCTTAATCGCTCTGCCTGAATATAGGAAACCACTACTTAGATTCCACTTGAAAAAGAGTCCGTGGCAGTAAAAACCACTTAGTAGGAGCCAAGGCAGGAAGCAAGAAGCATGGCCGATAGTTCTCGAGTCAGTCACCGGGCTTAAGCTTCCTGAACTGAATTCTAATTGCTTGGTTAGTTGGACTAAAACCCCTCAAAGATGGTCTGAGTAAAATAAAAATCAAACACCAGAACTTTCCTGACCTAATTTGGAGAAAGAAATTAAAATCATAGGAAGATGCTGGAGAAAATCACTGTGTAAGAACGAACTGCTTGCTAATGTTTTTTGAGAGAACCGAGAAGGAGCTTCCTTCTCTCAGCTTTTAGTAAAAAGAACCAGCAGCGCTGAAGCCCGCCGCGGAGCTGTGTGTGCGGACCAGGGCCCAACTACGGCGCTGCAGAGAGGGGCGGCCGTGTGCCGCGCTGGCTCCAGAGCCCTCCACCCACCCAGCCCTAACCAGGGCACGAGCTGAGTCACCTGAGGTTTGGGAGGTTAACAGGGCACGGGCCTCAAAGGCCACAGCAGGCAGATCATTAAAGATTTCCTTGATAAGCTCAAAACCTCCAACCTGGAAAAAACGGAGAAAATTCATCTTTTTCAGGGAAACAAAATCCGTCCTTGTCACCAGCCGAGGGGAGGTCGTGGCTGAGAACCAGGGAGCCCAGAGACTGACCTTCGCTCTGCTGCCCCGCAGTGACCGAGGGCACCGTCCGCAGCACGGCCTCAGTGTCCTCCGGGCGTCCAGAGTCCGGGGCAGGGACAGCGCTGGAGACGAGGGAAGGGGCGGGGCCTGGCGTCCCTTCTGGGTGACCAAGAGCATCTTCCCGGAGAGAGCCCGTCCGGACACAGCCTTGGCTGCCCGCTAAGCTGCACAGACCGGGAACGGGGCACCACCGCGGCGGCCCCGGGGAGCAGGACCAGGCGGCGGACTGGAGGAGCCGAAACCGCCCGAGTCGAGTCACGGGTCAACTTCCCTCCGGCCGTGGGCGTCGCCTTGTTCGAGCCGCTGGTCTCCCCGGTGCTGCGTCTCTAGCGCGGGGAGGAGGAAACCGCCGACTTGTCTCCTCCCACATCTCGCATTAGCCCCGATACAGCACGACAGTAGTGACCGTATTTCCAGTGCTTATTGCATATAAAATAGCAGGTGTTTCATAGACACACTGCGTCTCTGACCTCCCTGGCAGGCAGCGACGCTGACCCTCAGAGGCCACGCAGCCCACGCGCGCCCTGGGCCACGCAGCCCCGAGAGCCCGAAGGCTGCTGTCTGTCGCGCACCTGCCAGTGTGTGTGTGGGAAGTTCCCAGTGCTTCGCCGCGCTGCTGCCCTCTGAGCAGTCTGCGGGCAGTGGAGGCTGGTGGTGGCTGTTGGATTAAGGCAAACACGGCTACGTTAGACTCGGATGGCTGTGGGGCAGGGGCCACCCCTGACGGGGACGCAGAGCCGAGCGTCCCGGGAGCTCGCGGAGCCTCCGTGTCCTCTCCTGTCCCGTGGGGGAGAAAGCCGCGCCCCTCACCTTTGCTGAGAGATGGGGGGGCTCTCCTGGCACCTGGCTCTCTCGGCTGCTCAGTGGCGGGGGCCTGTCGCGGGCTGCACTAAGGGCACGTGGCATGTGTTCTTCTTTGCCCTTCGGACTCATCCTCCGGAAAACTTGAGACTCCTGTCATTCCAATCCCACGGGTCCACCCAGGCCACAGATACCAGGGATGGCACGGACGTGAAGCCGGGTCCCGTGGCACCTGCGGCAGGGGAGGAGGGCCAGCTCCCAGGGCGAAGTGGGTCCCCTGCCCCCAAAGGTCAGCTGCTCCCGCGGAGGAGGCCCCCTGCGCTCGGCAGCCCCGGCCTGGCAGAAAGCGGGTCCGCAGCGCTCTGCGGGCTTCTGACGCAGAAGGTCGGGCAGGGTGCTTCCCACGGGCCCAGACTCCGCTCCCCCTGGGGCTGTGCTGACGCGGTAAGAAGGGAGCACATGAAGTTCAAATGAGCGCTGTGACAGCACTAGCGGGAAGAGTCACGCGTGGGTTCACACGTGGGGACTGCTGGGTCAGGGACATGGGGTGGCCGGGCCTGGGTCCTTCGGCGGAATCTCTTGGGAAAGAGCTTGTTGGTTGTTTTCTTGGCGTTACCTAACGGCTCCTCACGGTCTGAGCCTGCCCGGAAACCTAACTTCAAAGTGGCGCCTGAGGCAGACCAAGGGCCTCAGGGAGCGGCCCTCGCCCGCACAGCCCCGAGACCGCGTGCTTCCTGCCGGCCTGTCACCTGCCGCCCTCGGGACCAGGCAGGTGCTTCAGTGCTGGCTGAGTCACTCCGGGGCCGAGCCAAGGCCGTGGCTCTGGCTGACGGTCTGGGGCGATGTGACACTCGACTCAAATAGACATGTTAAAGAATACACTGCCCTTTCTTGCCCGCGGTGGCTCTCGGCGGAACGCAGTGGGCTTAGCCTGCTGTCTGAGGGCCAGGGCATGGCTGGAGTCTAGACAGAGGCAGCCTGAGGACTGGCGGGTGCCCAGCTCGCTCTGTGTGGCATGGTTCCCGCTCTCCCCTGCAGGGCCCTTGATGTCCACTGTCAGCTCACTGTCGCGTCTCAGTGTTCCGATTTTCCATCCCGGTGTCACCTCCAGTCCTGGACTCGCCACAGTCTTAATGATCTGACGTGGTTCGGTGTTTCTGGGTGTCTTCTCTAGAGACCAGCTGTCCCCTGGGATCCCCCCCTGGGATCCCCCCTGGGACCCCCCTCGATCTTCTGCCTGGAAGGCAGTCAGCAGTTTGAGGATGGTGATGTTTTTCCATGTAACTCTCAGGCTACATTTAAGTGGGTATTAAACCACTTTAGAAATAGACAGTCATTTCATACACGAGGTATGTCGTGTTCCAGTAACGTCAAGGAGGGAAGAGATTTTCCTCTGTGTGGAGCAGGGTTAAGGGAGACCATGGAAGGGAGTTGAGGCACCACCCCCACGGCGGCAGACCTGCCTGGGGTGCCGGGCACAGCCCCAGGCCCAGTCGGCAGGGCAGTGGGGCTCCGCATCCCGCTGAATTCTGTGCTCAGGAATCGCAGATAAGCTGTTGCTACTTTTCTTCAGCCCGAGAGAGAATCCAGGGCCAGGGTCTGGACAAAATGAACCGCGCAGGAGAGGACCTGAGAGCGCACTGGGCCAGCACGTGATGTGTCAGCGTTATTTGTGAGCATCGTAGAGGTTGGGTGGGGTGCGAGGCTCTGGGTTCAAAGCCAGTGTGAGCTGAGGAGCACACACTGCTTGACCCTGTGGTCACGTCTGCTCTGGGCACAGCGTGGGGGGTGGGACTCTGGGAGGCCAGACATCAAGCCTGGCTGATCCGGCTCTGTTCCTCCCATTTACAGAGTCGGAAACGAAGTCACCGTGGAGTGCGAAGGCCTTCCCAGCACGTAGGCTCGTTAGGCTTAGGGTTAAGGACAGAGTCCAGGTTTCCTAACGGCTCCTATGCGTTAAGTGCGTACATTTCCACTCTCATAGGAGCACAGACTGGAGACAGGCGAGCATGAGTTCAAACCCACCTGCCACGTTCCACCGTGCAAGCTTGGCACACACTTCCCTGACTGTCTCCGCGCTGCAGCCTCCTCGTTGTGAAGTGGAATGAACAGGTTGATTTCCTCCCTGGGATGTGGCTCACACATGCCCACCCCACGTCTTTCCGCGTCCCAGCAGCGGAGGCCCGGAGGTGACAGTTCGCGCACCACAGCCATGGGCAGCGACCTGAGCAGGTGCAGATCTGGCTCCTCCCTGTGACCCAGGGTGTTAGAAGCAGCTTGTTTGCAGGTCCCTTCACTCCGCCAGTGTCTTTGCTGTTTGTTTGCTGCTGACGGAGCGCAGGCCCCTGCATGCTAGGCAAGTGCTCTGCACCACAGCCTTAAACGCTAAAAGTTTCTAAGTGCAAACAAGTTTCTTTAAGGGATTTTATTTAGTTACTCCTGTGAGCTAATCCTTGGAATGAGCCCCAGAGGATTTTCACAGTCCTTCCAGGTGTAAATGTCATCTTTAGCAATCTAATCCCTTCAATGTTATGCGACTCATGAACCAAAACCTCAGCGTGAACCACTACATCATACAAGTGGATTTTCTTCAGTTCTCCAAGGGCAGGAGCTGGTCTGAGTCACCAAGTGTCCACACACATGGAAGGCGACTGCTTTACCCCGAGGGCTTGGGGAAAGTGGCCTGGTACTTAGCCGTGACTTGGGGACCTGGTTCTGCCAAAGTATAAGACGGGCTTGGTCTGTGCCTTGACAGACCCGCGTCCTTTTAACTCTCCATGGTGACCCTGTCCTTGAGGTCGTAGCGGGCACCTGGGAAAGGCTTCCGCCTCTTTGAGAAGAACCAGATGGAGCCATTATGGTAATAATGTTGGTATTAATAGTCGTGCCTCCCTGAAAGCCAGTCCGGGTTAGCAGAGCGTTCCATCCCTGGAGGAGGGCAGGAGGAAGGGAGAAGCCCCAGAGCGGGCTCAAGTGTGATTTATAAATAGGACCATGGAAACATGTGGAAGGAGCCAAGCAAGGCAAAGGCGAATAGGTGATTCTCAGTCTCAGAAACCTTTCGAAGACACAAATAGTGAAGGAGACAGAAGCCACATTTCTTGCAGACGTTGGGAGGGCTGTTGTGTAACCGTTTCCCTGGCCACACTGACAGAATGTAGCTGAGAAGAGGAGAAGCAGTGAGCAGAGCTGGAGAGAGCGTCCGTCCTCCCTCAGCCCCTCCCTCGTCCCGACACCGCCTCGTGCCTGACTCTGTACTAGGTGCAGGGGACACACAGCCATCGACACGCTGTCTCTATTTTTGAGAAGCCAGAAATATAACCAGGCGAAGGGCCAGGCGTGGCGTCCAGAGGTGGCTGCAGCTGTCGCGGTGCTGAGAGGCGCGGGGCTGCGCAGTCCCGGGTCACGTGCTTCTCACAGCGGAGGTCACTGGCCCGTGGAGCCCTCAGCTCCTTGGAAACGCATCCCTCCTCTTCTGGGGACACTGGCTCTCAGTCCGCCCCGCTGAGGAGGAGGAGCTGTCTCCCCTTTCCCGGCCCTGAGGGCAGCCAGTCAAGAGCGGTGCTGTGCTCCTGGCCTCAGGTGGTACAAAGATAAAAGCACAAAGAAATGCATATAATTTATGTCAAGTTTTGAAAGAAAACAAAGAAGAGGAGGAGAAAATACTATTTACAGCAAAAACAAAGGGTGAGGGTGGAGGAAGCACACGACAGGAAGCAGATGGCACAGAGACTCTGAGGCGAGAGGGAGCTGGGCACTCTGTCTGGGACCAGGGAGACCTGGAGAAGGAGAGGGCTGGGACTGGTACAGTGGTTGGCATTCCCGTGGGGCAGGGGGACTGAGCCGCAGCTGGAATGGAGGGAAACGAAGAGCTGGACTCACTTGTGGGTCAGACAGGATGAGGAAGAGGACCCAAGGCTGGATTCCTGTCGACAGAACCAGGGAGAGGCATCCGCTGCCTGGGCTGACGCAGCACAGCCAAGAGGGCCACGGGCCGTCAGAAGATGTCCAAACTGAGATAAAACGGCTCGGTGCAATTAACAGCACAGGGGCCACAGCGTGTTTGTGTCCCTCCGAGGACGAGCTCGGAACAGCAGAGGTCACCGCACCTGAAACGCTGCCTGCCACTGAAACCCGGACACATAGTCCTTCCACATGTCATACCACAGAGGCGCCACGGCCGGCCGACGTCTAGTGCTTCGCAACCTCAGCTCGCCCTGCTGCCGTTTCCCAAGTGAAAGGCGGAGCTGTAGCAGGCTTCCTGCCCAGCAGTAGCAGAGGCTGGTTAATTGCACCCTCCCAGCACCCTTTGTCCTCTCCAGGCAAGATAAGCAGCTTGCCCCCTCTACAGCCCTGGCGGATACCAGCTAGTCCTGTGTGTAGATGAGCGATTCTGCTTGCGTATCAGCCCGTTGCCGGAAGCTTCCAGCCAGATATTTCCGGACACTCACACTACGTCCCTAGATGTCTTCAGAGTACGCGCTGTTCACTCTCCCACACTCGTAGTCAGTGAATACTGTCCTTGGCGCCCTTCGCCTTTGCTTCCAGGGCAGCAGACATCAGCCCCAAAACTCAGTTCTCATTTCTTTCTTTCCTCTTTGCAGCTTGTGTTGTAATACAGCATAGGAGACAGTAGACCCACTGCAAGGGTCTGTGGTAATGTCCCCATTCCATATACTCTTTAAATTGTTAATATTTTGGGTTTCTCCTATAGGAGAAATCATGTGATATTTAGCCTCCTGGGTCTGATCTATTTCACTTAGCATTGTGGTGTTAAAGTGCGTCCATTTCTCTACAAATGACTCAAGTTTATCCTTTTTTATGGAAGAATAGTACTCCATTATGTATAAATACCATGTTTTCTTTTTTCATCTGTTGATGGACTCTTTCTGCGCTTTAGCTCTTGTGGTGCTATAAACTTGGTAAGCTCGTCTCAGTGTAGTATGATGTCTCTAACTCTTTGGGGAAGATATCTAGGAGGGAACAGTTGGCTCGGACAGAATTTCTATTTTTAGTGTTTTGAAGAATCTCCACACTGATTCCCATAGTGATTATGCTACTTTACATCATACTAGTTATACTAGTTTACATTTACTAGTTATACTAGTTTACATTTCCACTACCAGTGGAAGGTTGGAGCCACCAATTCCACAGTAGTAGCTACTGTCAGATCTTACGTGGGGATGGAGGAAAGGCTTCAAACCCCAAACACACAGAGTTGGGAGAAGTTAGCACAGAGGTTAGCACAACCTACAAGACACTAATGTGTTATGTCAAATTTAAAGTAGAATAAAAACTGTAGAATTTGACCAGAGTTTGACATTCTTTTTACCACAAATTTATTTTTACTTTTATTTTTAAGGTTGTAGACCATTCTGTGACTACAGTAACAGTATCTTATTCCTTCAGCTAAAAATATCTATTGTAACAAAATTAGAAAATACCGATCAATTGAAAAAAATTGAAACCAACATTGCACACATGCATTGAGATATTGGGCTGTACCCCATAAGTAAATTATTAATTATAATGCCATGATATATATAACAGCATTACATTTAGAAAGAAAAATTAAAACCACCCAGGAAAAAAAAGAGATACCTATGAAATATTTCATTTAAGATGTGAAAGCTGAACTCCCGGCTCCCCTGGGATCCGCACAGACCCTTGAGTGGTTCTGTGCTGGGGCTGTGCGTGTGAGAGGCTGGCCTGGCCTGGCCGCAGGATCTGAGGAGGGAGGTGCGGCCAGACCACACTCCTGTGCAGAGACGCGTGCTCACGCCCCACTGGGGACCCAGACTCGGAGCACGGGGTCTGCCGCGTCCCAAGGTCGACGCCTGTGTCGTCCCTGAGGAAGGAAAGGGCCCTGGGCACCATGTCCCCGAGAGTCCCTTGGCCCTCTCAGGACTTGCCCACCCAGGGACGCTGTGAGCCGACGGGGGCTGCAGGGTCCGGAGAAGTACTGTCTGCAGCACACTGGAACCCGGGCAGCGCGAGTCCTCTGTAGAAGCTGCCTCTGGCTCGTGTGCCAAGGCGGCTCTTCCCTGGAGTCCTGGCCACCCGAGAGCAGAGCAGGAAGCGGTGCAAAGCCCCCTCCCTGTGGTGGCGGCGCAGAGCACTGTGCGGAAGCTGGGCACGACTGGGCACTCCACGCACATCTGGAGCTCCTCACGGCCGCGGCGGAAGGGAGTGCTGGTGAGTCCGCGGGCGTCCTTGGCGGGACCGCGGAGGAGCAGCTGAGGAGCACGTGTCCCCGCAGACCTTCTGGGCGGTGCTGCTGGACCTAAGTGCCTCTGGAGGACTCTCCTCCACTAGCACCTGACCATAAGTCTAATGACCCTTCTCTCCCACGGGCTACCTGCGGGCATTTCCCCTGCTTTCTCATCGGCCCCTCGGCCCTGGCACAGCAGGGCCGAAACAGCACCAGTGAGTCAGGGCCACACCTGAGCAACCATGTCTGTCACTCAGCCGTGAGGAAAAAGGGCTCAAGCAGAGCAAGACCGATGTCCAGACGCCCAGATCAGAGTAACCCGAGTCTCATCACCCCAGAGCCTTCTAGAAAGGTGCCATCTTCCAGAAGGAGCATTTCCTGCCTCCAGGCGGAGGCACAGAGAGCATCCCCAGCAGACTGAATCCGGGAGCAAAAGCACGTGTGTCCAGGTGGGAGCGTGTCACGTGGCCGTGACCGTCTTTCTCCTGGGTCCTTCTTGCTGATGATGGCGCCCAGGTGACCCATGGTCCCTTACAACTTCTCATGACGAATTTCAGATGCCTCAGGACTGGTGACAGCTACTTTAATTGTTGTGTCTGTATCTCTTGTGCTCAGATCAGGAAAGTAGACGGGGTGTTGGCAGAAGACAGACAGGACAGGCTGGCCCCCGAGGCCCTGAAAGCTGATCTCTTTGAAGAGCAGCAGGACTTTAATTCCTGGACACATTGTTTCCACAGTGTCCCAGGCTGTGCATTCCTGATCCTGCTTCTGAGGATTTCAGGTCATCTGCGGGCAAAGTAAGAGACAGCAGCACATTGGAATAAGGCGACAGACAGTTCTCTGCACATTCCTTCCAGTCTTACCAGTGACAGCAAAAGCTGCTCTGGGCAGAACGTCTCTAACGACTCGCACTGGATAATTAGTGTCTCCTAATGTTGCTCCATTTCCATAATAGTCATTTTGGGTTACTCTTAGTTGCAGCAAGATTTGCAGTAATCTTTTTAGTAATCATTACAGTAATCTTTTTAATATTAGGTTTCCACTTATGGTAGTCATGCAAAATTTTCTTTAAAAATGGTACAAAACTGACAAGATTTTGACACAGGTAGGAAAATGAAGAAAGGTGAAGAGGCATCATAAGCCTGGGGCTTTCTGCTAATGACAGGACCTTTCTGGTGCCTCCGGAACTATTTTCTCCAGAAAGATAATAACCCACACGGGGGCAGGTTTCTTGCCCAGGGAAAGGATGCTTGTGTTCTCAGGTACCGTGAGACAGGAGAGAAAGCCCAGCATGGTGCAGGGAGAGGGAACAGGGTGACAGAGCTGGTGGGGCCGGCGGTGAGCAGCGGCATTGCATACCTTCGATGTGCGCGAGGGCAGATTCAGGGCGGCCAGTGCCTCGGGACTCCGGCTCTCGAGCTTGTTCTGGGAAGGGGCAGGCCCGACTGCGGTGGCGTCTGCTGTTTTCCCCTCAGGTCACAGTGGGCAGAATGGCGGTGCTGCCGGCCCAAACACGGGTGGGGGGGCACAGCGTTTCTGTGAGGCCCATGAGGGCGCTGCGGGCATCCTGAGCTTCTGCGGAGCGAGTCTGTTGTGTTCTCTTTCTAGAGAAATCAACAGGCTGCTGAAGGGATGAACACAGGCAGGGGCCCCGCTGGGCAGAAACTCTGCCCCTGTGTACACAGCCGTGGAAATAGAAACGTCCCCACCGTTTCGAGATTTCAGTTGGGCATCATCAACATTCCTTCCTGGCTTGGCTTTAAAGGTGTGTTCATGCACATTACCAGCGTTTCTGCAAAGCCCTTAGAACTGCCTGGGGCGTGTGAAGCATTATATAAATGTTCATTTTCTTGCTATTCTTGATTTATTGTTATTTTTCCAAACTGCACCAAGGGAGGTCGGTCAACATGATTGTCGTTTTATGGGTAATGAACGAAACTCAGGGAAATTATCTTCCTTAATGTGTGCTGTAAAACAAATGGCAGAGTCAGGACTCAGAGCTAGATGCTCAAACTGTAAATCTCAGCTCTGAAAACGAGCTGGAGAACTTGTTGTCTCGTGAGACTCATCCGTCGCTCAGTGCCCCCTTGGTCCCAGGTTCTGGGGCAGGGCTCGTGAGCCACGCTTTTCAGCAGGAGCCACCCGTGGGTGGTCCGCCCGTGGCCTCCTCTCTGAGCCGGGACCCTCCCTGCGGGGCCGCCAGGGCTGCGGGAGAAGCGCGGTGTGAGCCCGGCACGCGGTGGCAGCTGTTACTGCCGCAGGCTCATTTTTCAGATAGAAAACGGGCTCAGAGAGCAAATGTGACTTGCTAAATAAAACTCACCGCTTGCCCCGTGCCTAGTGCAGGGTCCTCCGCTGGCACCCCTGAAATCAGGGCAGCCCGAGTTCTCAGAACGGTCCATCACAGAGCTCAGTGATCCCTCGAGGGAAGAGGAGCCAAGCGATGGCCTCGCGAATGGAGGAAAAACAGCACCTCCCTGACTGGCCGTGACTTCATTCTACACTGTCTTTATTGGGTTCACTGGACTCAATGTTTCCGTCATCAGCTGTGCTCAGCACTTTCGTGTTCACGGTCTGTTTCCAAGCGTCTGTGTTTTGCTCCCGTGATTATTACACGAGCTACTTCTCAGTCCCGCACTCCCTCCCCGGAGTGGCTGACACCGACAGGACACATTTTGGCTGGGCCTTGAGGGCGCCTCTCTGCTCAAGTCACACAAATCTTTGTTTCTTGCCCTTATGGCATTTTTTATCAGAATTTGTAGGTAGCACCAGCAGAGTCCAAATTCCTGAAAGAAATTATTTTCTTCTTTTTCTTCTGCCTGCAGAAATGTTAGGAGAGCTAGACATAGAAAACTGAGATTAAGCTCTGTAAATTTGTGGTGTCCCCGAGGCGGAGACCACGCGGAGTTTTCCTCCTCCCACGCCCTCACTGAGTGGCTCCCGCCCAGCCTCTGTCTCGCGGAGCTTACCTGTGGGTCACAGTCTCACGGTGGAGCGGCTGATTAGCAGAGCTAGGTGACTGGGCCTGGGGGCTTCATCTCTAGTTTTCAAGGCTGGTTATTTTCTGGTTAGGTCTTTTGGGGGGAAACGCGGAATCTCACGTATGGTTTGTTGCCGGAATTAGTCCCTCAGTAGCTCTCGGCTGCTTTGTGGGTTTCAGAATCTGGAGGATGGTTTCTGGGCCTTTCCACGTGCTGTTCGATCCAGGCTCTGATGACTGCATACTGCTCCGTAAGAGCGGCCGCTCTTCTTCCTCATAAGGTTACTCTCGCAAATCACCTGTGTCAAGAGACTTGTCCCTTTAAAGACCATTGAAATGAACATTCTTTTAACTCAGTATATGGAAATATTCTTATTAGGATAGACTTCAATTGCTCTTATAAGCTCCAATATTATCATTCTTTTCCAAAGATATGTGGCGTTTGTTGCTAAATCATATTTGTGTGCCTCTTTCTGAACTCTTACAAGTACCCCAAAGTTAGGGATTATTTCTTATCCAGAAACACACATGTATTATTTTATTTCAAAAATGATTTAAAGGGCCGGAGGGTTAGCTCAGTGGTTCTGGCGCCTGCCTCGCAAGCGCAAGGTCCTGAGTTCGATCCCCGGTAACCACATATAATGCTGGGCGTGGAAACACGCCCATTAGCAATCAACACCGCATACCACAATGCTGGACGTGGTGGCTCACGCCTGTCATCCCAGCACTCGGGAGGCAGAGACAGGAGGATTGCTGAGTTCATGGCAGCTTGCCTGGGCACCATAGTGAGCTCAGGGCCAGCCTGAACTACAAAGCGAGACCCTGTTCTCAAAAAGGAAAAAAAAAAAAAGATTTAAAGCGATTTGCAGGCCTGATGCTCTTTTTCTCCAACATATTTTAATATATGCTTCCTAAAAATAAGGATTATTCTTATATGAATGTTATTATTATATGAAAATTGATACAATGCAGTTACATAATGTCTGGATCTTTGTGTTTTTGCATGTGCATGCGCGTGTGTGCTTGTTTGATGTGTTATTTATCTATCATTGGTCTTTTCACAGTTCTTTCAATAACTTTTTTTTTTTTTTTTGGAGACAGGGTCTCACTTTGTAGTTCAGGCTGGCTCTGAGCTCACTATGTAGCCCAGGCTAGCTTTGAACTCAGAAATCCTCCTGTCTCTGCCTCCCAAGTGCTGGGATGACAGGCGTGAGCCACCACGCCCGGCACTGTGGTATGTGGTATTGATCGTTGGTGGGAGTGAGTCTCCACACCCAGCATTGTATGTGGTTACTGGGGATCAAACTCAGGGCCTTGTGCTTGCGAGGCAGGCGCCGGAACCACTGAGCTAACCCTCTGGCCCCAATAACTTCTTTTATAGGAAGAGTAAATCCTGAGTCATGTGTTGTGTTCAGTGCTTTGTCGCCTTGGTCTCCTTGAATCCTCAGTGGATCGCCTCTTCCTCCATCACTCACGACATTGGCATTCTGGAGTCGCTAAAGTCAAGCTCCTCCTCGTTCCTTTTCTTGCTCACTGACTCACTAAGCTTCCCAGGCTGGGCTCACATTTGTGACCCTGAGAGGCAGGTTTCTGAGGCACAAGAACCCCTCACGGTGTGGCCCAGCGGCACCGAATAGGCTTTCCCGACGCCAGCTTGCAGAGGGCAGGATGACTCCAGCCCCCAAAGTGCTGTCATGTCCCCCAGACTCCAGACTCCTTCCTTCTCATTGTTTGGTTGAAGCTGCGACCGACGCGAGCTTCAGGTGACAAATCTCAGTGGGTCTAGCTGGTTATCGCCATCTCCTCCAGTGAGCGCCTTCCAGATGCTGTGTCCGAGCAGTGTGCAGGTTACTGCACACAGGTGTGCATACAGGTCACCTGGAAAGGCTGCTTACACGTGAGTTCCTAGAATGTAGGATAGTCACTGTAAAATAGAAAATATCCTGGCAATGTGGGGGAAGGGTAAATAAGGTGAGAAAGAAAAATTGTGATGGTAAAAAAAAATGGGGGAAACAAACTCATGTGTATAGGGGTGGAGGGTTGTAGGGTGGGCAGGGGAATGGGAAAAATGAGAATTAAGTCATTTCATATACTGGCACAAATTCTCAATGTTGAGTGTGATCATGATGTATATATAAAATGTATCAATATCACAATTTTTAAAAAACAGGATAATGGTGGCTCCTGCCACAGAGTTTGCCGCACTGTTAATAATACCAGCACCATGCGGATTGAAGGTTGCGATACCAGCTGCCTTTCCCTTAGATTGATTGTTCGTGTTACCTGCACCCTGGAAGAAATAGCTGTAATTCTTCAGTGCCATCTGGGCGCTCAGAAGCTCAAGGTTGGCTTCTGCCAACCTGGCCTCTAGGAGAGGAGGAATGCGCTCTCCATTCCTGAGTGATTCACATGCTGACATTTCCTGGCATTCTTTCTAAGCTACTATGAAGAATTCAGTGGTTTGTACTGACCAGAAGATGAACCCCTGAAGAAAATAACTGGGCAGCACTTCAAACTCATCTGCAGTGCGGGGCTCTCCAGGGCAGCGCGGAGGAAGAATAGAGAGGGAGGCGGGAGGAGGCTCAGGCTGTGATAAAAACACCCTGGAGACTTTCCATTGTCCTGGTTTAGCTTTCATCCTAGGATGTCTCGTTTGCTGGTAATTACAGCTTGTTTCCCGCCGCGCCCCCTCACTAAATCGCAACTCCGGGACTAGCAGTCTCTCTTAACCGCCTGCGGCGTTTCTGACACCCACACCGTGATGTCTGGCCCCATAAGTGCATGAGTTTAACACTGACAAACATCACCATTAGGGCGGTTGTTCCAAACCCCCAGTTGTGACTCAACAGCACTGCCCAGGTTTTTAAAATAAAAATTTAAGTTTTCAGGTCCTCCATCTTGGAATCCATTTCAGAAAAGGACTTCAGGGTGACAAGCAAAACCTGTGCACATAGCTTTTAGCACACAATTGGGGCAGCATCCCGCACTTAACCAGGCTTCTGGAAATGCACCTCAGCCCGGGTGCTTCGCATTCAGTCTCTACGTGTGATTGACAGGAACGATCGATGAGGGGCTATCAGAGGGTTCTCAGTACGCATGCTTGTCCCAGAATTCCCTCTGATCTTAATTATATGCATAATAGGTAGTAAATATTTATGAACAGTTAATGAGGTGAGAGCAGAGGGTGACTGAAGGTCAGGCTAGTAGAGCGTGGTGAGCTTTCTAGAGCTCTATGGCCCAAATTGTCTCTCAAAACCCACTTATGTATCATAAAGCGCCAACATGATAATTAAACCTGGACGCTGAGGTTTTAGTTTAGAAAAAAACACTCATGCATTTACATCTTTTGTCTTAAAAGAAACAATAACAGTCGTTTCAATGGTACAAACAGCTTTTTGCTGGGAAGTGAGTTTGCATTTGGAGTGTTCTCACCGAGCACGCGGTCTTGGCCGCTGCCTGCGCGCTGATCATCTGTGAAGCCTTGAGCAGCACAAGCGACCCTCAGGTCACCTGTCAGAGGAAGCTGAAAAGAGCTGCTGCCAGCATGAGAAGGGCCAAAGTAAGGAAATCAATCCCAAGTGCTTTCACTGACTTCAAATTATTTGGCAGAGAATTCCATGCTCTACAAGGATTTTACTTTCAGAACGAACAAATGTGCCGTCCTGTCGCCCCTTCCCCATCTTGTCTTCTCTAATGTCCCCAGATCACAGAGCTCATTTTTCCAGACAGAACTTTCTTGAAATTCCAGTAGCTCCATTTCCAGATTTCCAAAATCTGACCGCTATTGAGTGGGAAAGATCTGATTCTTCAAAGTCTGGAGAAGTAAGAGAACAGGATTTGCTCCATCCTGTGGAACTTTAAAAGCCTCTTACTAAAATTCTCCTTTACAAGTGCTACAATGCTGAAAATTTTCTTTTAGATTTCCTGATGGCTTGGAGGATTATCTGCCAAAGCAGAATTTTCTAAATGCATTTTAGATTTGGAAAACACTCCAGCAGCCAACTTTCAAGGTCTCTTTCAAAAGCCTAGTTTTCTCTCAAATGTTGTGATATCACAAAACATCCTTTCCTCTGTTTTCCCTACACCTAGTAATTGTTTTTTCACTATGTTGAAGTGTAGTGTAAAACCTGTAAAAATCACAAGGTTGTTAAACCAGGAGCTGTGGAATATTCCTCCTCTTTTTTGTTCATACACAGTCTACTTTTTTCCAAGCAGGCTACAATGCTCTCCAGGACTCATCCTCTGCTCAGCCATTATTTTACATAAATAAAGTATTATCCTCCTGTATTCCTGAACCTCATCACAAAGTACTTGGAACTATCACAGATTTGGAGCATGAGCCATGATGTAATTCACCATCTCTGTGACATCTTTCAGGATATCATCTAATTGTTTGCTGCTTTCCCTGGCATAAGGAGGTTGTTGATATATAATGTACAATACAACTGAATGACTACATGTTTCGCTTTGTATGAAACCAGATGCTAACCCCAGCATGCGAGGTGCCCTGTCACTGGTAATTGAAACCACTTTTTCTGGTCTCATGTCTTTTGACAGTAAGTTTCCATCACAGCATTGATTGTCTACATCTTGTGTTCCTCCAGGAAAGACATCAGTTTCACCAGCTCTTCTTCTCCTGAAGTCACCACAGCATAATGCAAAATTACGGCTAGTGTTAGCGATTATTTATATCTGTGCTTTCACCCAAGCACATGAAGTAATAGGCTGCCTTTTGTAAGTCAGTGGTGAGCTGCTGACTAATAAATCTCGCGATACACAGGACTTGGTCTTTAACAGTATTTCTCAGAGATGCATTGCATAATTTTATCCTTGTCTGGGAAATTGTGAAAAAGGGAATTACTCCCAGACACATGGCCATTTGACAAAACCCCATCCCAGAGGGGCTGACCACGTTTCACTGTGCCCATTGAGAACTGAAGCTGGCAGCTGGCAGACGATTTGCTTTAGAAAGATAGCTGCAAACACTAAGATACTGGAGGTGCTGTCTCTTCAGTCTCCCTTAAAGAAGCTCTTTCAGTTTCACCACGTTTGACAACATTTGGTGTCAAAGTGCTGTCTGACACTCCATGTGTGACACACAACAAATGCTTTCCCTACACAGAGCGTGCTTTTCTGCCGTGTTCACTCACTCCAGATACCTCTATCCAGGTCTCATGGAATCATCTTCCACTATCTGATTCCAGTTTTGTTTATTCTGCTGTAGTCATTTTTTGGTGTTCAAGACTTGTAGTCTACAAAAACTCAAAAGTTTTTTTTTTTTAAATGAAGGACTCAACACAAATCTATCCCTATATCAAAAATAGTTAACACTAAAGAATTGAATATTCCTCAGAATCAACAATCTGCAGCAGTGATTCTCAGCTGGGGTTTCTCTTGAATTTTCTGATCATCTAGTGTAAGGGGCCAAAGTTCCACAGACCACCAGCTTTTGGCCTGCTCGTAAAAGGATCTCAGTGAATTTCCCACCTTGGGGTGGCTTCTGCTAAAATGACAGCTCATCCAAGGAACTATATATATATATATCCTGGCTCTTGTTTGCATAAATTCTTTATGATGCTATAGATTCAAATATGCCAGGGAGACAGCTCAACATTAAAAGAATCTCAGTCTCTTAATTACAACATCTCTTTGCTAAATCATAGATATTAAATTTCAATTTTTCAAAGAAAACTCAATGCTAAAATCTTATTTTAATAAAAATGAATGTACTGAAACTCAGAGCAGTCCAAACAAATTGGCAGCGCACTGACAGGCAATGAAAAAGTTCAGATGAGTCATAACTAATGAATCGTAGCTCATGACATCATTGGCTGGCACTGCCACCCCATTCAGAGCATGCACACGGCCCCTATGTGCACTGTATCCTACACTCAGCTGCTGGGGTAAAGTTGGGGTGATGTGGCTGTGAGCCAACAGAGAGGGCTCTGTGTGCCTGGTGCAGCATGCGTGCCCTAGGAGATGGAGCACACATGCGCCCTCGCCTAAAACAGCAGCTGTCTCCTGGGTTTTTATTTTACTTTCTCCCTTTCAGGTCAGTGGAAGGAGGAATGACCATTGGGTGCTCTTTAGAATTAAATGGATAGAAGAAAATGAGTCCCTAGGCCCCACTGTTTCTCCCTGTTCTTCTTTGATCTTTCACTCTGTTTCCTGCTTGCTATGCCTCAAACTTCCTCGTTTTCCATGCCTCCCTGGGAACCGAAACCTCTACAAACTATGAGCCAGAACAAAGCTTGCCTCTTCTAACCTGTGGGTCTTGGATAGTTTGGCCCAGAAATGAGGAAGTAACTAAGGCAAATTTTGGTACTATAGAAATGGTTGTTTCTGGATGCTACCTGGCCACGTGCCTTTGGAATTGGCTTCTGGAAGGAGTTTGGAAAAGTTTGCTGGTCCTGGCAGAAGAAGCGGCCCTGGAATGGTGTAAGCCAAGCTTCGTGGGAGATTTTGGCCAGACCTTGGAGACTGGAATGCTGACAGAAATGCAGCCAGTAAGGGCCGAGCTCAGGAGACTTCGGGTGGGAACACGAATGCATTGGCAGCTGGCCTCCAGGCCATGCGTATGATGTTATGAAGAAAATTTTTCTACATTTTGCTCCTGTTCTGAGACATTCAGGAGCCTGAGATTTCAGGTGGTAGGCTATTTAATCTGGTGGAAGAAATTTCAAAGCTGTCTAATGTTGAGGTAGCAGCATGGCTACTTCTAGAGTTTTGTAGTCAGTTTTACCTTGAAAATTTAGACTGAATGGGCCAGCATGATTTAAAAGTTTTGAGTTTGTCCAAGCTATGCTAAAGTTGGGGCCTACAAATATGAATCAGAGAATTTGGTTGTGGAAAAGGTAAGCATTAAAAAGGCAGGTACTTTGGAACAATAGAAAAGATGGCCCAAGGGATCACAAAAACCAGCAGGACACCACTCTTTGCAATCCCTAAATTGCCAAGTTGAAAAACTTACTTTCCATGTTCCAGAATGGCTGCAGCCTAGTGAATCTGTTTCCCCAGAACTGGGTTCATAATGCACAGCAACCCCGGCAGTTGAGCCCTACCACCCGGGAAGAAAGAAATCTGGCTACTGCTCCAGCTGGCAGCAGACACTGGCATCATCCACGTGGTGCTGGTTATGGCTGGTTTTAGAATGCAGGCGTTGTGGGGTCAGGAAGCCTTCCACTGAGATTTCAGAAGAAGGCTTAGGGGATTAGGCAATGGCCCCTGAGAGGGTAACATGTGAAGTGTGGGTGTGAAGCTGGAAGTACAGTGGGCTGCAAAGGGCTGCAGGGGCCAGAAAATCTAATGGTTCCAGATGAACCATCCGAAAGAAACAAGTGCATTTTTAGGGAATGAGACTACCTTTCAGTGCACTACAGTGAATCTGTACTGTCTTGCTAGTCTTGGTTGGGTTTGCCACAGGGAGGAAGAGAATTGAAGTGATCATTCCAGTCCTTCCAAAGAAAAAGCTAAACAAACTGAAAATCAGTGACTTTTACTGAAACCATAAAAAAACAGACCACAAAGCATTAGAGAAATCTGAAGTTTCTGGTACCTACAGTTCCAGCCAATATTGACCCAGATCAGTTACTAGTCTAATTAACATAAAGCAAAACACCAATGGTTTACTTATTTTAGTTCATATTACTCAATACATCATATCCAGCTTTTAACAAAACATTGTAAAGCTCAACAGGGGTCAAGATAAAATGCAGTCTGAGACGAGACAAGTCTCAGAACTCAGATGTGATACAGATGTTGGAATTATCAAATCAGCGACACAAAATAACTATGTTTAATATGTTAAGGGCTCTAAAGGAGAAAGCAAATAAGATGCAGGAAGAGATGAAAAATGTAAGTAAGATGAGAACTCTAATAAACCATCAAAGGAAATACAAGAACGACAATAACCCAACTGTAATAGGAATTGACAACTCCTTTGATGGATTCATCAGTGGACACAGTGAAGGAAAGAGCTGGTGAATTTTGAGCTAGGTGAATTACAACTTCTTGAACTTAAATGCAAAAAGAAAACGTGGAAAAACACAATATTTAGCAATGTGGGAAATTTCAAAAAGCCTAAGTAATAATTATCAGGAAGACAAGAAAGAAATAAGGGAAGAGAAGAATAATTGAAGTAATAGTGGCAAGAATTTTCTAAAGTTAACGATAGGTACCGCACCACAGATTCAGAAAGCTCAGAGAACAACACCAAGCAGAATAAAACCGAGGAATCTAGGTTTATCACTGAAGCTGCAGAAACTAAAGACAAAGAAATGCTTAGAACTAATTGCGGTGGGGCTCAGCTCACCTTACCTAAGGAGGGATGAGGGTAAAAATAACAGCAAACTTTGGATCAGAAACTACACAAACAAATAAATGATGGGATTAATATTAACTGATGGGATCAATAATAATAATGATGGGATCAATATTAACTCTGTATCTTGGAAGATTATCCTTCAAGAATAGAAAAGAAATAAGAATTTCCTCAGGTAGACAAACAAAGATGGAGGCAATTCATCCTTAGAAGCCCTTCTCTGAAGGAAATATTAAAATAAATCCTCAGGGAAAAGGACAATTAAGTAGTCAGAAGCTCCAATCTACATAAAGCAAGAGCATTGGAAAAGGAGCAAATGAGCAAGACGTTTTATTTTTCTCATTCTTAATTTATGTAGAGATAAGTGCTTGTTAAAAATGGGTTATAGGGCCGGAGGGTTAGCTCAGTGGTTCTGGCGCCTGCCTCGCAAGCGCAAGGTCCTGAGTTCGACCCCCGGTAACCACATATAATACTGGGCGTGGAGACTCACGCCCACCAACAATCAACACCGCATACCACGATGCCAGGCGTGGTGGCTCACGCCTGTCATCCCAGCACTCGGGAGGCAGAGACAGGAGGATTGCTGAGTTCGCGGCGGCTTGCCTGGGCACCATAGTGAGCTCAGGGCCAGCCTGAACTACAACGCGAGATCCTGTCTCAAAAAGCAAAAAAAAAAAAAAAAAAAAAAAAAAGCGTGATATTAGCAGGAACCTATTGGGCATGTGTTGCGTGTGGGTGACTGAAGTGAGTAACAAGGCTTCAGGGCATGGTGGATGGAACTGGGAGTCCTGTTAATAAGGTATCTGGGCTACTTAGGAAGCACATTTTGTAATTTGAAAGTGGACTTAGATTAGTTAAGTATGTATGGCGAACTGCAAGGTAATTTTAAAAACTTAAAACAGCCGCACTGCACGAAGTCATAGCTAACCACTGTTTTCCTCACATATGAAGTGTATGTGGCAAACTGTAAGGTAACCACTAATTTAACTTAAATAGCAGCACGGCACAGAGTCATAGCTAACCACTGTTTTCCCTGCGTCTTCTAACGTTCCCCTCGAAGAGCCGTCGCTGTGAGAAAGCTGTTGGATACAGGGACGCGAGATCCCGCCACAGATACTTTCATGTTTCCTTATTATTTTCAATCAGTATTTTTATCAGGGACGTCCTTTGATGCGGTTCTCTTAGTGGGTCTGGCGAAGGGATCTGGGGATGCCTAGTCGTGCCAGGAGGCTGCAAGAGAAACAAAGCCTCAGCTCTCTTGGCAGGAAAACCTCACCGCCCAGACCCCGCAGACGCTGCAGGGCGCATGCGCACAGTGTGTGTGTGTGTGTGTGTGTGTGTGTGTGCGCGCATGTGTGTGTGCGCGCGTACATGTGTGTGTCTCTCACACACCCACCCACACACACACACACACACACACACACACACACACACACACACAGCAGCTGGTAACCAGGGCCTGGTTTCCTGGAAGGCGGTGAGTTTCGATCAGTTGGTGCTCAGGAAATAGTCCAAGTCTTTCTTTGCCAAGCTCGGGGGCGATAGAAAGGGAAGCAGCATGCCAGTCTGCGTTCTCCAGAGAGCTCCTGGGAACAGACTTTCAGCGAAGTTTCCGAACCGGTTTTCAGATTTCTGTCTTAGACTCTGCCCCGCACCGCAGGGTAGGTGCGTTCACTCTTTTGAAGAGTGGCTCTGTTTGGCAGTAACCTCAGACTCACGATGGAAGGTTTTGTTTGGATTCGGCTCCTGGAGGCTCCCAAGAGCCTCTGGCCCTGCCAATCACAGGGCGTTTCCGAACAGCTTTTGGTTCCAAAGCACGTAGTTTCACTTGTGGCAAATCTGAAAATGCGGAGTAATTAACAAAAATCTGGCTTTGGGGAGTCTGCGTGTGTTGACTAGGAGCATCTCCAGACGGAAGCGCCGATGCCTCTGAACCGGCGTCTGCTGGGAGCTCCCGGGAAGGCCCCTGTCGCCCGCCAGGCCGGAGGGAAAACCAAGCACGACGTCACGCGAGCAGTTTCCGGCACGTCCGCTAAGCCCAGGGCTGAGGCTTATTCCAGCCCGTCTTGACGGGCCGGGGGTGAGAAAGAGGCCCCATGGCTGCGTTTGTACCAAAGCGTCCGTGTGTTTGCTGGGAGCGTCCGCGGTGCCAGGGGCGGAAAGGCCCGGCCGGAAGTGGAGCTGTGCTACCTGTGGGCGCCCCCTCGCCTGAGCTGACGGTGTGAACGGCTAAGAGAAGGCTCACAGAGGCCCTCGCCTGAGCTGACGGTGTGAACGGCTAAGAGAAGGCTCACAGAGCGGGTGTGGCCAGCCCAGTGTCCCCGCAGTCCCTTCGCCGAGCGTGGAGGGGGCTAAGTCAAGTTCGGAGTTTTATTTTATTTTGACTGGCATAATAATTACGCGCGGGATACAGTGTGATGTTTCAGCATATGTATACATTATAATGACTGAATCAGGACAGTTTGTCCATCCATTTAGACATTCATTATTCTTTGAAGTGAGAACATTCAAACTCTTGTAGCTATTTTGAAATAGACAGGGTAATTATTGTTAATTACAGTCATTCAACTGTGCAGCTGAAATCAGGATTTATTCAGCCTCCGGAGGGCCGCGTCGCATCCTGTGAGCAACCTCCTGTGGCCCACCTGCCCTGCCCTGCCCTGCCCTCCGCAGCCCCTGGCGCCCGCCGTCCCCCTGCCAACTGCTGCGAGATCAGCCTTCTCGGTCCCACGGTTCAGTGAGATCGCGCAGACTTGTCTGTCTGTCCTGACATGTTTCACTTGGCAAAATGTCTCCAAGTTTCATTCGTGTTGTTGTAAGCGACAGGATCTCTCCTTCTCACAGCGGGACAACCCCCGGTGTGAGGGCCTCTGTTCCCCGGCTGAGAACACTTCCTGGACACCCGCCCCCGTCTGAGGAGGTGTCCCGATCCACGGCTATGCTGCCTTCCGTGGGGACGAAGGGCCTCCAGCTCTGGGCCCGTCTGAGCCCGTCTCTCTCACCCTCTGCCCCTCCTCCACCGTCCCGAGCCTCCTCCTGCCCGGCTTCGCTTGCCAACATCTTACCCTTCCAGGCCCCAGATCTCTGCTCTGTGGAAATGTTTCCTGCGCCTCTCCAT
Organism: Thryonomys swinderianus; assembly: GCA_004025085.1. NCBI lineage: Eukaryota > Metazoa > Chordata > Mammalia > Rodentia > Thryonomyidae > Thryonomys > Thryonomys swinderianus. Next base: position 53,205 of record PVIC010000891.1, on the reverse strand, counting down.
GAACATGAACTGCGCCTCCCTCCGAGCTGCCTCTGCTCAGCCCCCACTGCCCTCGGGCTGCCTCAGACTCTGCTTCCCACAGCGAGGAGGCCCTTGCAGGTACTGTGCCTGTCCTGTCACTCTCCGGGATCCCCCTGCTGTGCTGCACCAGTGCTCGGTATGAGCGGATTATCCGTTGAATGAATGAATGAATGAATGAATGGGTGAATGAATAAGAGTGATGAGGGGAAAAGCCATACTGGTTATAACAGCCACTCTTTTTTTTTTTGAGACAGGGTCTTGCTTTGTAGTTCAGGCTGGCCCTGAGCTCGCTACGTAGCCCAGGGGAGCCTGGAACTCACAGCAGTCCTCCTGCCTCTGCCTCCCGAGTGCTGGGATCAGCCGCCCTTCTTGAGAGACTGCCTGTGCGGGTTGCCTACACACATAACTAGATTCCCTGGAACCCTTTCAGGGACCACGACGCCATGCACCTCACAGAAAACAACAGGGCGTACCAGTCCCACTATCGCCCTGTCCACTGCATCATGGCGCCTCTTGCAGCTCTTCGTAGAAGTCAGCTCCAAGGAGGCCTGTCCGTGGAGGCTGTGGGGAGAGTGAGCAGAGCGGGCAGGGGGAGGGCGCCGGCTCTCCGCACCCCGCGCGACCCGAAGCGCAGCGAGCCTGCCGATAGCCTTCAGCACAGGCGCTCCCAAGCAGGCCTCTGCGCTGCCCTTTGGAGATGTACAGCTGGGCCAACCTTTGCCCTGCCCTCCGCACTCCAAACTGCAGTTGTTACTGTACTACAAATGCACATCAAGCTAAAATTAGTTCACTTTCGTTCTCCAAAAGGCATATTTCCCCCTTCCTGCAGTGAGTGAATTTGCATAATTTCATTCCAAAGAGGAAATAATCACTCAGCCTTTTCAAAAATGAGCCTCTTCAAGTGTGTATCTTTGCCCTCTCTGTCATCCGCAGGCTGGAACATTTTATGACCTTTGTTCTTATTCCGATGTCGGTAGACACAGTGAATCCCAGCAAGCTAGCAACAGGTACGAGAGCACGGGAGGGGCCGGGAGCTGGGAGCCACAGGAGCAGAGCAGGGACCCTCTGTCAGTGTCTGCACCCCTCTGCTTCTTTATCTGGATGACGCTCAAATTAGACCCGCTGAAATTGCAGTCTGTTTGGAATAAGCCCTGCGATGGAGCTACGCGGACAGGAGCCTCGCAACTGAAGGCAGGGGGAACGGCGGACGGCTCGGGCCCTGTGCCCCTTCCGGTGAACCCTCCTGTCTGGATCACGGAGCTGAGGATGCAGAGCCCAGCCCAGGATCCCCGGGGCCGCCGTGTCAGCTCCGTGGGGAGCCGGTGCGTGATGGTGCCCACCCGACCGCACACGGGTCCCTCGGCCTGCCCCTGTGCACGTCCTCCCTGGGCTCAGAGGCTGCGCGACGCTCACCGTACGCTCCTAGGTCGATTGCCTCTTCTGTTGTGTCTTACACCTGATGGAGCTGGCTTGCGCCTGTGGTCGTGGCACCTGGGACACTGAGGCAGGAGGACTGTGAGTTTGAGACCAGGGTTGCCCCCACAGCAAGTTTAAAGGCGACCTGAGCAATTCAGTGAGAATTTGTCTCAAAAAACAAAAACAAAAGCCCAGCGGTCTGGGGCAGGTTTTCTGTGTGGACAGAGGCCGTGTGGACTCTGGCTTCTCTTTCCTGGGCCATGCGGGTCCAGCGGCAGGAGCTCGCTCTAAACACCCTCTCATTTCAGAGAGGAAGAGATGCCCAGAGAGCCTCACGAGCCACCCAAGGCCAGAGAGTGGGGTGCGGGCTCGCTCGGTGGGCACAGGGCCGGCCCGAGGCTGTCGGGTGGCAGCGCCCTGCCCACCTTTGCGGTGCTGCTGGAGTAAGAAGCCAGCACACAGGCAGAAAGGAGATGGAAGGGCCAGCAGGCAAGCGGCCGTTCTGGGCAGGTCCACCTGTCGCACGGCAGCAAAAGCTTCGCCTTAGTGAGTCCCGAACCTCGGGCCGCGTGCCGGCTACTCGGGAGTGTGCGGAGGGCGAACCTTCGCAAGCGGCGTGCTTGAGATCTGTGCGCGTCGCCGTTCTTAGGTCATCGGTGCAGATGAGCAAAGAGAGGGTCAATCCATAGATCAGCAGATGAGCTGCAGTTCGGGGGAGCTGCCTGCTCCTCTAGCCCACGAGAGCTCAGCCTTACGGCGGTTCCCCAGTTTGGTCTCTCGTCCCACCAGACAGGTCAGAAGAGGTACTGACTGTGAATACTCCCGATGCCCCCGTTTACTTTAATGAACCTTAGCGGAATTTTTATCAGTGTACAGGAGACATAAAAAGGCCACGTGTGGAGGTGGGAGCCCCACAGCTCACCCACAGAGCCCGTGGCTGAAGCGGGCTGTTTCTGGCCCCACAGCAGCTGCTGGCTCCTTTCCAAGCCCCGCGGCCCCGGCCCCCAGAGACAGCCCGGATGCAGCGCCGTGTGCTGAGAGCCAGGGCGACTGCGAGGGTGGATGTCGTCATTCACAAAATCCCTGCTCAGGGAGACAACGTTGTAATTTGATTGTTCGTGTCAGGTACTTCCTCAAACCTACTCACCCAAATAACGGACCTTTTCAACATTTTCAACCTGTCCTCAGGACAACAACATCCAGGCTCATCAGAGACGAGATCCCGCTTTTCCTTCCTTAGAAGTGATGGGAATTAACCAGTGAAATCGTCTGTTCCCTGAGGGAACGTGGTTCATCTTGAGTTTGATTTTTTTTTTTTTGCTTTTTGAGACAGGGTCTCGCGTTGTAGTTCAGGCTGGCCCTGAGCTCACTATGGTGCCCAGGCAAGCCGCCGCGAACTCAGCAATCCTCCTGTCTCTGCCTCCCGAGTGCTGGGATGACAGGCGTGAGCCACCACGCCCGGCATTGTGGTATGCGGTGTGGATTGTTGGTGGGAGTGTCTCCACGCCCAGCATTACATGTGGTTACCGGGGATCGAACTCAGGTCCTTGCGCTTGCGAGGCAGGCGCCGGAACCACTGAGCTAACCCTCCGGCCCTTGAGTTTGATTTTTGTAATGGATAAAACAGTATTGGAGTCATCCCCTTCTTCTCTTGTGGTTTTGGTCAGTGGTGTTTACCAAAAATTCTGTCCAGGTGTAATGTTACTGGTATAAAGATGTGTATAAATCCTGGCTCTCCTTTCCACATCTGCAGAATGTGTGCTTTACCTCCTGTTTTAGTGCTAACATTAGCATTTTTATTTCTGCATTTTCTTTATTATTTTTGACTTTGTTCACTTTCCTGTTGTTTTCTGTTCACTGATTTTGATCTTACCTTTATTTTCTCATTTCTGAATTGGGTTTAGTTAGTCTTTTCTCTCTCTCTCTCTCTCTCTCTCTCTCTCTCTCTCTCTCTCTCTCTCTTTTTTTTTTTTTTTTTTTTTTTTCAGTACCAGGAATCAAACTCAGGACTTTGTGCTTGCCGGGTCTCTTCTAACTCTTTAAAGTAGAAATTTAGATTATTGATTTTCAAACTTGTTCTTTTATAATATAAGCATATAAAGCTGTAAAATTCTCTGCACATACTTCATATTCTGATATGTTCTATTTTTTAAATCACTCAGTTAAAAATTTTATAACTTTATTACTGATATATGGATTGATTAAAAGTATGTTGCTTTTTGCCCCACAATGGACCTTCAAGTTACAACCAGCCTGAAATAAGAACAATTTGGGTTAATTAGATTAAGGTAAGGTCCGCCTGCCTCAATGTCTATAGCATGTACCCAGGCAAACATCTGGATCTCAGCTGTATTGACTTACAACCAACTTGAGTTACAATCGGCCTTCAGAATCTGGTCAAGTCCCTAAGTCAAAGGTCCACTATACTTAGGGTATTTCTAGAGGAATTGTTACTAATTTCAGTTTGGCCAAATTTGTAGTCTGTGAGATTTGGATCTTTTAGTGTGCATTGTGACTTCTTTTATAAAGAAGCACATACCCTATCTAGGTGAAATGCGCTTCTTACGGAGATCAGGTAGTGATCCTATTTTTTAACCCAATTTGACATAAAATTCCTTTTAATTAGAGTATTTCATCCATTTTTACTTACTCTAATTATCTGTGTGGTTGGATTAAAGACTAATATTCTGCTGTTGGTTTTCTTCCATTTCTTCCTTTTTCTGTTCCCCTACCGCTACTTTCCAGAACTAAGCTAGTGTGGGTCACATTATCAAACCAGACTCACGCTGTCAGAAGCCTCTGCCCTCGGAGGGATGTTTTACATCCGTTCACTGCCACCGAGCTGGTAGCTGTTCACATTCCCCGACTAAAACCCCTGTGCATTTCCGGAGCGTGTCCTCTCTGGGGAGCGTGAGCCTCGTCTCATTCCCGTCTAGTCCTGCGGGGGCCCCTGAACCTGGGCTCAGGCCCTCACAGGCTGTTTGCTTGGGAGTCAGCACTCGGGTGGGGAGCGAGGGGCCTGCTTCTGGGGTTCGTGTCTCCTGGCTGTGCTACACCTTGACCTGAAAATCCCCTTTGACCTTACAACTTTCGGTTTTCTTTGCACTTCGCCCAGGTTTCTATCTGGGCTCTAGAAGGTCAGTTGTTCCAACATGACTCAGCCAATAACTGCTGAAAGTAGAATTTGCCTTTATTACCTATTCTCACTAATAGAAAAACCGCTCCACCTGGACATCCGACCCGCCCGACTCCCTGCTGTATTACCTGGCCACGCTGCTGCCTCTCCCTGAGACCATGGCCCACCATGGCCAACACTCAGAAATATTTTGTTCTTTATGTTTTGTGGAACTGTTGAGGATTAATCTTGAAAACGTTTTTTGTTTTTTTTGAGACAGGGTCTCGCTTTGTAGTTCAGGCTGGCCCTGAGCTCACTAGGTAGCCCAGGCAAGCCTGGAACTCAGCAATCCTCCTGTCTCTGCCTCCCCAGTGCTGGGATGACAGGCGTGAGCCACCACGCCCGGCACTGTGGTGTGTGGTACTGATTGCTAGTAGGCATGAGTCACCATACCCAGCACTGTTGTATGTGGAAAAGGTTTTCTTTTAATCCTTGCTTGACATACTTTTTAAGTTCTATAAAATAAATCTGCTTCCTTATCCATTATGTAATTAAGTTTTGAAGTCAGCTAAGAATTTTTATTACCAAGAAGTGTTAACTTGTTTGGATGAATCACAGCATGTTACCAATAGCAAAACCTAATTTTACTCTGTCTTTCAGTAAATATTATTTATTTGTATTTTAATTCAGTATAGCATGATAGGAATTTCCCCGTGCCTCTGGTGACATTTCCAGGACATGATTTAGTGTCACCTGTTATGCAGTCCTATCAGCTTATCTTATTGATGCTGTTTTCTTGGAGCTGGAAGGAGTGACAGGCTGCGATTTACTTGTTTATTTTTAAAGTGTTTGGCTTAGGGAGTGTTTAGAAATACACAAGCACATTTGGTTCAAGCATCTTCATCCAACTGTTTATCATTTCATGGGCTGAAATTTGACTCATTTTTAATTTAAAAAGCTTAGGGAGTATAAGAAGACAGCCCAGTGCAAACCGGAACTGGAAGGATGGAGGGCTGAGAGAAGCTGCCTGGCGGTGGAGAAAGGGTTAGAGACTTAGGGAGACAGAGTTTATCGTGGGAAGGCACAGGCTGGAGGGAGGAAACCCAAGTTCTAGGCTGAGGAATTCCCCTGGCTGTGAAAGGAGGCCAGAGGTCTCTGCCCGGCCGACCCGCCGTGGAGGTGACAGGCAGGGCGTGCAGCCCGCACTTCTGCCCTTGCTCTGAAATCACTGACCAGCACCCTGGTACTTGAGTATTCAGCATCTGTGCTTCTGAAATGAAGAGACTGAAATCACTCATCATTAAAGCTCTTAAAATTTTGAGATTTTGAAAGAGAATGCTAAGGTTTTAGCTCAGCTTTAGGTGATTAGAAAAGCTTCGAAGTTAGAATCTGTGTGTGTGTGTGTGTGCACACGCGCGTGCGCATATGCTCATGGGGGATGCAGAATATTCTCATTAAATTCCAGGATGTTCCAAGAAGACAAAAATATATCAAGAAATAAGTGAATAATTAATCTAATCATAGCAGTTGGTTTAATTACAGTAACATAACAAATGTCCTATTAATACAGTCTAAGTGTTCATATGAGCACAAAGTTAAAGAAGATGCTGTTCCTATCTTTCAAAACTGTTCAGTATGTAAATAATCAATGTAAGTAGTGTTTAATACATCCTGAGATGTATTGAATTGGGTTAGTAATCAGAAATTTCAGGTTCTACTCCTAGATTTGGCAGCGCCTTGATAGCTCAGTTTCCTCAAAGTGACCCCAGTTTCCTCGAGCAAGAAAAAGCCTTAATAAAATCTATCTTGCTTACTCTACAGCACTGTCCATTCAGGTCATGCGTGGTTCTGTATGTCAAAGACACGTTAGGGACAAGCGATACAGCTGTGAATCAATCGTCTCCAAGGAACACAGAGCAGCTGGTAAGCTCTGGAATTGACTTTTCTGAGATAACAGGCTACAGTGGGTTGAAAAGTGGGAGCTGTCCTGTACTCATCTCTACTAGGGATGCAAACAAAGATTTTACTTCTCCTTCCTCTTGTTTATATACCAAATTGAACTCAGGGAACAAGGAACAATCTAGGAAACCCATGTGCACAAAACGCTTCCTTCATTCCGGTGTTACCAGACAAGGTAACTATGGGGTTTCCCTAAAGGAGAATTCGTGCCTTTTGCACATTGATCTGTGGGCTTCTGGAGATGCTTTGAGGCTGCTGTACTGGAGACAGCTGCTGAGAATGGAGGAGAATTAAGAGCCTCTGCTCAGACTTCTGACGCAGGATGATGGATTCAGCGCGGGATAATTACTGTCACTCCCAGAGCATGTAGAAATGAATACACCACTGGATCTGTAACAGCGTTCTAACATAGGACAGGAGCAGCCCCTGTGGACCAGCAACAGAAGACTATCCATTATGAGTATAGATGGGGTGAGACACCCTAAATGAGTGTGCCTAATAATCTGTTGGATGCAAAAAAGTGAAGAAAGCCTATTGCTTATGAATAGGAACAGTGATTACAAGGCAAGGACAGCAGTTGATTTCAAATTAGTGCAGCACTCTGAAGATTGCAGCAGGGTAAATCAGTGACCTGTATGGTTAAAAATACAGTAATTAGAAAGCAAAAAGTATGGGGAAAAAAAGGACAAGATATAGGAGAGAACAAGAAAATACAATCTATCTTTAATAGAAATGCGAAAGAATAAAATTAAGTGCTTTTAAAGATTTTTTGACTGAGAAATTCCCAGAACTTTTATAAAACTTGAGCCCTTGGAACAATAAAATCTACCACTGGAATGACAAGTAAACAAAACTAAGCTGCATGAAACCTGGACACAAGGCACCACTTTATCAGAGTAAGAAGGCAACAGCATATAGCCTAATAGCTACCACCAAGGAAGGCAGATCACCGCCCAAGGGGTGGAGTCCATGAACATGGGATGCCGGAAGACTGGAGGAGCAGCGGAGGTGCTCCCTTTGAGGCCGCAATCCCACGTCTGAGTTTCCACAGGCCTCCGGGTGACTCTGCGAGGCCCACTGAAATGTGAAGAGCGCTCTGCAGCAGCATTCTTTCCACGACACCCGTGGGAGAGCTTCTCCCTCCTGAATGAGGCCTCCTGACTCCTCCTTTGCTCCTACAAATGCCTGAAAAGTGGCTGCTGTTACTGTGCTCATTTTATCAACACCCGGAGTAGGTTGTATAACAGGGACAGTGCCTTAACCTAAAAGAAAGAAGTTACAATCGATTTGAGATGCAGATAGGCAGAAGGCCAGAACAAGTGGTGCAGGAGGGGCTAAGAAGGGGTGATATCTGGGGTCTGGATGGTTTTCCAGCGGACAGCCACGTTGTCTAGTAGATTGCTTATTTAGGAAGCAGACCTGGTCCGTGGAAGGGTCTTTGCCTCCCCTCAGCCTCAGGGCTCTACAGGAGGCTTCTCTGAGTGTGCATTTGACTTTGTGTGTTTTTAATAATTTCTTTGCCCCACAAAATAATTTTAAGCAAAGTTTGCAATAAATGTATATAAACAGTATCATACTCACCTCTCTTTCCTAAAGGATTTATTCTCAGCCTCTAGTGGATGCCCTGTGGAAAATCTCTCCCACTAGTCAAGTGTTCACTGTCCGGCTTTTCAACGTGTGGCTTGAGTTTCCTGCTTAAGGGCTCTTGTCTTTTTCAAAGAGACTCTCTACGGTCCCCAGTGGAGAAGTGGCTGGCCGTTTTGTTTTCCACCTCAGCAGTGGCTATACTGGGCTCCCGCAGCTCCAGGCCTGAGTTGGGAGGAAGGATGGACACTGAGTCAGTCTGCAGCCCCCCGTGTGCTGCGCAGCCCGACTCACTGGGGTCTCTCGCTCCAAACACAGAGACGATGGCGATGATGGAGGAAGTTTCTTTGTTTTCTAGTTGAACTGGTTTCTGTGTGTCTTGGCTCCTAAGGCAAGAAAATCAGTTCTTTGATAAGCACTGATAAAGCTTTAGACAGTGCCCTGTGGCCATCTAGAATTTCCACACACTCTGATTTTTAAAAACTGTTTTCTTAGATTTGTTGGTATATTTTATATAGACATTATGATCATAATCAACATGGAAAATTAGTACCAGTACATGACACATCTTAATTCTCATTTTTTCCCATACCTCTGCCCTCCTTACAACCCCCTATCCCTACATATGTGAGCTTTGTTTCCTTTTTTTTTAAGCATCAAAGTTTTTCTTCCCCTTCTTTACTTACCCCTCCTTTTTCCTTTGCCTTTTGGACATTTTCTTCCTATTTCACAATACCTGTCATACACCCTAGAGCTCATTTACACCTTCGGTTTCTCATACCAGAGAAATGACACGGTGTCTGCACATCTGTGTACTCTTCATACTGTCTGATTTTGCCTGAGCCTCCAGGCCCAGGCTGGTTGGGAAGAGAAAGGGCCACCCAGCTCCACCTTTTCCACGCAGAGCCTGAGCCTTGGGCAGGTTCGAGCCAGACATCCAGAGAGGAGCCACCTTAGAGCACAAAGCTCATCTCCTGTGGGTCCCCTCAGTCAGGCAGGAAATAGAGCAGATTGTGCTTTTAGCCATTCTTGCTCCACAGGTGGGAAATGCTACTTAAATGAAGGAATTATAATTAAACTTCAATGAAGATATTCAGTGCAGAGCAAGATAATATAGTCTGGGGTTGAGGAGAAGCTAGATTAAATATTTATAGCTAATTAGAGTTAGAAAAGAAAGTACTGACAAATATTTATTAAAAATTTTGATATTACCTTTAGGTAATCTAATGGCAATGTAGGTTAATTTTTCCCATTTTTCTTACTAGTTGTTCTACATCAGTTACTGAATATAACTTTCCTTTTATATCCATTGGGGTAGAAGAAAACTTGATCAAAGAATCACATATCACATTTTAAAATTTAATAAAATATTTTTTAAAAATAATTTTATCGGTACAGTTTTGACATACATGATGATTGCATTTATCATAGGGGTCTGTACCTGTATATATCTTTTTGTTTTTTGAGACAGAGTCTCACTTTGTAGTTCAGGCTGGCCCTGAGCTCACCATGTAGCCCAGGCAAGCCTCGAACTCAGCAATCCTCTTGTCTCTGCCTCCCGAGTGCTGGAATGACAGGCGTGAGCCACCACGCCCTGCACTGCGGTATGTGGTATTGATGGCTGGTGGGCGTGAGTCACCACGCCCAGCATTGTATGTGGTTACTGGGATCGAACTCAGGGCCTTGTGCTTGTGAGGCAGGCGCTGGAACCACTGAGCTGAATCTCTAGCCCTATCTGCCTATTTTTGACAACAGGATATTGAGGTCCTCCATTACAATTCTATTGGTGCTTATTTAATTTTTCATGTCCGTTAATGTTCATTTTATGTGGTTGAGTGCACTGGTGTTTGGTGCATCACATTTGTGGTTGTTGTCCCTGTCTCTTGGAGTGTTTCCTTAACTAGAATATAGTGACCTTTATCTCTTCTGATCAGTCTTGGATTACAATCCATTTCGTCTGCAAACAGAATAGCTATAGTTTCATTCCAGGTTCCTGTCACATGGAGTATTTTTCCACCCTTTAATTTTCAGTCTGTGCATTTATTTTTGGTTAAGGGTATTTTTCGTATGTAGTATATTGTTGGATATTGTTTATTGATCCATTTTGCCAATCTGTTCTTTTTTATTGGTATGCTGAGACCATCTACACTGATGGCCGTAACTAATATGTATTGACTTAGCCCTGTCATATTATTTTCTTGTTGTTGGTTCCCTTTCTTTCCCCCTTTGTTTAACTGCTTGTCCTGTGTGGTAGGTTCATCATCCTGGAATTCATGTAATTTCTGTCTTCATTGTCTTTTTCTAGAATATCCTTCAAATTATTTTGGAATGCTTATTTGTGATCATGAATTTTTTCAGGTTCTCTGTATCATGAAAGTATCTTATTTCTCTATCAATTTGAAAGATTATTTTGTGGGTTATAGCGATCTAAGTTGGAGGTTGTTTTCTTTTAGGGCTTGAAGTACTACATTTCAATTTCTCCTTGACTTAAGGGTTTGTGTTGAGAAATCTCCCATAATTCTGATGGGTTTTCCTTTATAGGTGATTTTTTTTCCTCTAACAGCTTTAGGTATTCTGTTCTTGTGTTGAATTTCTGGAATATTAACTATTATCTGCCCTTTTTATAGCTCTTTTTCTGATCACAGCTAATTAGAGTTTTATATACCTCACTTATCTGTATGTCAAGTTCTTTTTCCATGCTTGAGAGGTTTTCTGCTATTATTTCTGAAAACAGACTTTTTTTTTTTTTTTTTTTTTTTTGAGGCAGGGTCTCGCTTTGCAGTTCAGGCCGGCCCTGAGCTCACTATGTAGCCCAGGCAAGCCTCGAATTCAGCAATCCTCCTGCCTCTGCCTCCCGAGTGCTGGGATGACAGGCGTGAGCCACCACGCCCGGCTGAAAACAGACTTTTTAATGTCCTTTGTGCTGTCTTCTGATTTTTCATTGACTCCAATTAATCGTATGTTATTCTTCTTTGTATCATCTAGCAGCTGTTAGATGATACAAAGAATTACATGAATTGATCTTTCCTGATCCCTTGCTATTTTAAGAAGTCTTTCATTTGACGATTGCTAACCACAAACCTTTATTGATCTGATATTCTACCTTCTGTGACTTGAAGCCTGCGGTTGTCTTCCGGCACCTACAGTTTTCCGACAGGGTCCAGCTCAGAGCCTTCTGCCGTCACTGGTAGGCAGGAGAGCCAGAGTCAGCCAGGCCCCTGCCGCGCCATCCCTGTGAGCCCGCAGGAGGATTACTGTGGGGTGCAGAGTCTGGTACCTTCTGCTCCACAGGGGCTCAGGCCCATCCCGGCCCCTTGTACGTTGCAGTTCAGTCTGCACCGCTTACGTCGTCTTTTGCCAGCCTGACCCTGGTTCCCTTACCTTGAGCGTCTCTCACGCCGTCCTTGTGAGATTTCAACACTGGAAGCCCTGAGACGAAGCCGACCGAGGGCTGCCCAGAGTCCCAGTGCCAGGGCTGCTCCCTAAGTGGTGTCTGGCCAAGCGCCCTTTCCAGGGGGCACGGCGGACACTCAGACTGGCGTCTCCCCCAGCTGCTGTAGCTCGCAGCATCCCTGCTCCGCTCCAGCGTGCTCCTCCCCGTCGCCCACCTTCACGGTGTCTCTGTAGATTCAGTCCTCTTCTGTGCCGCGAGCCAGGAGCCAGGGAGAGGGTGCCGTCGGCCCCTCCTTTTCCTGGCCATGCCCCGTCTCCTCCCTTTCTCTGTGGCTCCAGTTTTCCCTTCGGGTCCTTCCCGGGTCCTCGGGACCCACCTCACTCCATCTGTTCTTCCCCAAGTTGTTATTTTCCAGTGCCTGGACTGCGCGTCTCCGAGGGGCTGCATTGTTGCTCTTTACTCTTTCACCATTTTCCCTCAGCATCACATTTTCTATATGGGTTATTATTCAAATTACTGCTCTCTTTTTACTTTATTTAAATATAATTTTCTTCCTGAATGATCAGTGTTTACTTGAGAAAGTTCAAAAAAGCGAGAAAATAACTTACTAGTAGTCCTGGTGGAAGAGCGTGGGGTCTGCTAAGTGCCCCAGTTCCCATCAGGCTACAAGTGCTGCTGCAGCCACGCAGGGCGTGACGCGTCTCTGCCTCTCTCCGCTGCTGTCCTGCCCCGTTGGAGGCTGTAAGTGGCGACCAAATCATCCCGATTTGCAAAGACTTGATCACCTACCACTGAGTGTCTTGCACCTCGAGAACACTTCGGTCCTGATAACCTGGGACAGTGGACTGGTCTCTGCCTCCCCCGCTACCCACCAGCAGAGAGGAAGAGCGCTGTCTCACCCCGCGAAGAGGCACGCGGCAGCCCCTCCTCCGCTGGGCAAGGTGAATTATGCCAGGGTCACCGCGCAGCCACCGCAGGGCCCTTGCTTCTTGTTGGACCCGAGAGCAGCCTCGTGCTCTCGCCGCCCTCTGGCTCCTTTCGCAGCACGTGAGACACAGAGCCCCGCTGGGCCGGGCCATCTCCCCCCGTCCAGAGGAGGGAACGGGGTGGCTTCCGGAACCGCCTGACCTGGGAGCTGTAGTGTCCTGTGGCCTGTGCGTCGGAATCGCTGGCCCCCGCCTGTCTCCTTGCGCACACTGCCGACCCCGCGAGGAATCTGCAGCCTCGGCAGCCAGAGCACCAGCTCGCGGATGGGAGACTCCATGAACACGCCGAGAGAGGACGCTGCTGCCCTGCAAAGGAGGGCGGGCTGTCGCACAATCTAGCTCTGTCATTACCTACAGCTGGTATTTGCGCCTACGAACCAAGCGCTTTGTATATTGGAGACGGGAAATAAGGGAAAGATTTTTCTTCCTTTGAGAAGCTGATTGAAAGCTGGTGAATTTGGGTGCTAACGACAGAGTTCCCACACGTGAGAGAACTTCCTAAGGAGGGTGTGACTTGTGCTGCTAGCTCTGGCTCAGTGAAAGCAGAATGAAGGTCAGAGGTGAGGCCTCTACTCGCACCAATTTGAGTAATTAGAGCAGGAAGTTTGTTCATCCTCTACTGTCCCTCCGCTTCTTAAAAACATTCTTTGGCTGCACCATCCCGTGTTCGTCCCGTTCCCTGACACCGAGCGGCCTCCCCCGTGTCCTGACCACTCTGTGTGAAGACTGAGGCCTACTCCCCGAGAAGGGACCAAGGGCAGTGATGAGGTGAACCTGCCCCGGCGGGTGGGTTCCGGGTGCTGACATCCGGCCTGTCCCTTTCCCATCATCCTCTAGGATCCCGGCTCTGAGACGGCTTTCCGGGCATCTCCCCTCCACGCCTTCTGGGCTTGCCAGAGTCCCGCCTCTCGTCTTCTCCCCTGGCAGGGGACTCCAGAGCCAGGGTCTTGTTGAACGATCTTCCTGACGTTGGTTTTAGTCTCTACCAAATTTCTACTGGGTTTTCTTTTACCACCACGGCTAAGAGCATCTTGCTGCAGAGAACTGAGCAGAACCCACCTCTGCCTCCCAGCCTTCCTCCCACCCCTGGAGCAGACAGCAAGGAATCCGCTCGGTTCTCGAGGCTACCATCCCAGACCCAGAGGGGGAAGCTGTTCGGGACCCGAGATTAGATTGGCCGTCTCCTTCCTTCCACGAGGGTTGAGAATGCATCTCAGAGGGAGCACAGATATGGCGCTGGCACATGAGATCTACTGACACTGCTGTTTTCTGTGCCCGGGGCAGTGCAGACAGCAGTTTCACACCCACTGACTCTAAGCCGACCCGGGAGCTCGTGGGGGGACAGGACGTCGCCCTGTGGGGAAGAGGGTGATGCGTGGAGAAGAACAGCAGCCGTGAGGCCCAGCAAGTCAGCTTGGCCAGCAACGAAATCCCTCATCTCCACAGTGGGAAAACACCTTCCTTGCAGCGTCGAGATGGAATTGTGTAAGGTAGTAACACTCCTTCATGAACTGTTATTATTAATTTTAGAAAGACAGCCTTTAAGAGGCGAGTCACTCATCCAAAGTCATGCAGTTTATCGGCAGCCAAGCTAGAACTCAAACTCTTGTGTCCTGATGTCTTATATTTCTTTTTAAAAGGAGAAGAGGAAGAAAGGGAGGAAATAATAACTAATGAAGACATATGGGTGTTGATTTAAAATAGCTAGCATTATCCGGAAGACTGGCGTGTGATGCCAAGCCACAGGTCCCAGTTTGAGTGCCCTCTCCTGGCACTCAGCATGCCAGGAACCTGACTTTTACCACAGCCATTCGTCACGGCCCACTTAAGTGTGAGCCTATCGCCCCATCTTACTGTCTGGAAGAGAGGTAAGTGTCTGAGCCTGGCCTTAAGTGCAGCTTCTGTGATGGCAGTGGCTCGCCCCCTAGTCACTGGGCACAGCCTAGCCTTCTGGCCCTGCCAGCTCGGATCCTGGCAGGAACCATGACACATCAGGCTAATGATGTCAAACTTGGGAGGAAGCAGAAACCTGGCCCTGCTAGTGAAGCCAGGTGCGCAGGGGAGTCAGGAGAGCAGCTCTGGGGGAACTGGAAGGGGAAAATATTGCTGAGCTTCCTCTTTTCTTTGCTCGCTCTTATAAAGGTTTGTATATGTTTGCAACACATAATAGCTAAATCCACCTTGGAAAATTAGCACATATATGTAGGCCATCTTAATAATTTCACCCCCTTTTCTCCCCTGACCCTTTTCCTCCTTCCCTACTTCTTCTTCCCACCCTCAAAGTCTATCTCCCCGTTTCTTACTATTTTTCTTTCATTTTGCTCTTTAAATTATTTTGAGCTTCTCATGTTAGAAAGACCATGTATCGCTAACCTTTTGGTCTGATTTATTTCTCTTTGTCGTATGGACTCAAGATCTGTTTAACTTTCTTGCAAATGGCTCGAATTTATCCTTCTGTATGGCTGAGTAGTGCTTCAATGCACATATGTGTCCCATTTTCTTTATCCACTCATTTCTTGACGGGCATTTGGCTGCTTCCACAGTTTAGCTATTGTGAATTATGCTGCTAATGAACATGGATATGTCAGTATCACAGTATCACTGTAGTATGATGATTTGAGCTCTTCTGGAAAAGTACCTAGAAGAGGTATAGCCTAGTCAAATGGAGTTTTTATTTTCAGTTGGTGAAGAATCTCCATTGTTCTATTTTATTTTCCCACCAGAATAGGGGAAAGGTTCCTTTTTCCTTAAAGTTTTTCTAGCCTTTGGGGATGTGGGTAGTCATTGACAATAGCCATTCTTAGGGTAACGTCTCCATGTTGTTTTAATTTGCTTTTCTGTAATGCTTAACAGATGCCAAACATCTTTAATGTACTTCTTGGCCATTTGTACTTCTTTTGAGAAGTGCCTGTTCATTTTAATTCCCTATTTTTGATTGGATCTCTTATTGTGGGTCTAGTTTTTATGAGTTTTTAGTATATTCTAGACATTAGTCCCTGTACGAGAAGTAGCTAGCAACATTTTCTTATTCTACAGGATTTTTCTTCACTCTTTTGGTGGTTTCCTTTGCTGTGCAAAAGTTTTTAACTTTAATATAATCCCATTTGTTGATTCTATGTATTATATAACTGGTATATCAGGAAGTCTCTGCTCATACCTGTGTCTTCAAAAGTTTTACCAATATTTTTTCCATCAGATTCTGCCCGTCTGAACGTTGTTCCCTAATTTCCCAAAGCCCATTTTCTTCCCAGTAGTACAAAGATTCAGGAATTACAGAAGGCTTTTCGAAGAGTACAGTGATTTTCTCAAACTGCCTTCCATGAACTAGAGACAAGTCTCCCTCGATTGTGAAGATGTGCTGCTGGGTGACTGTGACCTGAGACGGGGGATGGGAGACAGCCGCCCCCGCCGGAGAAGGTTCTAACCAGGCGGCGGCGGCCCTGACTGATGGACGGACAGACAGACAGAGGCCCTGACAGATGGTCAGACAGAACCTTCCCCTTTTCGCTGAGACGAGTGTCGCGTGAGAGTCTGGGCCGCAGACGGGACACCCCGCCCCGGGGAGAAGCCGCCGTGGGCCTCCCACCCTCCGCACCCACGCCGGACCCGGGCTCCGCTCAGGCAGCCGACCTCCTCGCGCGTGGATCACAGCGTCCGGGCGACGTTCCGTGCGGCGGACAGAGCCTCCTGCCTCCGCGAGAGCGCCTGTGTCCCAGTCCCAGAAGCTGCCAACAGCTCGTCCCCAGAGCTGAGGCTCTTTGTGTCTTTCAGACGTGATTCGCTGTTTCGGGTTAAAGCCCCCCCGGGTGTGGGTGGCTCGTCCTGCCGCGCAGCGAGGTTCCGGGCGGACCTGAGCCCGGGGAGCCGAGCCCGGTAAGCCCGTCCTTCTTTCAGCCGCCCTGCCCGGCACCCGGGCCGAGGACCTTCCGGCACAGGGGCGTCTGGGGCCGGCCGGGCGGGCCCTGGTCCGCCCCGGGGTTTAAGAGCAAGACCTTTCCCAGCGGCGGCGGAGTCGACGGGCCGCCCAGGGTCAGGACTCGGGTGCCGGCCGCGGCGACGGAGCCAGGAGGCCGCAGCCCTCGGGGCTGGGAAGGCCGGGCCTCCGCGGAGGCGCCCAGGGGCGGTGGCGGCCACCACGCCTCGCGTGGCGCTCCGTGAGGTGCTCGCTGGACGTCGGACCTACGGGACCGCGGAGATCCGCGCCGGACTCCCTGGGGAGGACTCTGCTCGCTGGAAAGGGCCCGAGCCGTGGGACCCGGCCTCTGCTGCGCAGGCCACGCGCGCGTCTGACGGAAGCCCACGCCCCGAGGGTCGCACCCCGGGATCCGTACTGTGGCACCAGCTGCCCCCGGAGCCCCACTTCCCACCAGCCAGCCCTGCCGACCAGGCCGCGGGTCCCCCTGCCACAGAGCACGCCGACACTCAGGGAGGCGAGCTGACCGGCGCTCGGACGCCCTTGTCCCCCGTGGCAGGCGCCTCGGCGGGAGCCTCGCTGGCACTCAGGGCTCTGCTGTGTTCCCGTGCCCGCAGCCGTGCCCGGTGGGCTCTCAGCCCCGCCAGGGTTGTGCCCCGCGTCTGAGGCTTCCCCGCTGGGAGTCTCGTCTTCATCTACAGGCAGAGCAGTTGCTCCTCGGCACAGACCAGCTCTTCTGACTTCTCTGCTTAACCTTCCCGGGGTCCCCGCTTGCTGGCATTCTCAGCGTGGCATTCAAAGCCCTTCCCGGTCTGCTTTTGTTTTTTTAGAGACAGGGTCTCCCTTGTAGTTCAGGCTGGCGCCGAGCTCACTGTGCAGCCCAGGCAAGCCTCGAACTCAGCAATCCTCCTGCCTCTGCCTCCCGAGTGCGGGGATGACAGGCGTGAGCCACCACGCCCGGACCCAGTCTGCTTTTGAATTCGGTCCTCACACTCTCCGTGCTGTCGACCGTGAGCCCGTCAGCCCAGCAGGAGAAGACGCACGTCCTCACAGGACAGGCAGGGCCGCGGATCGGAGACATGAGGCAGTCATCCCAGGGTGCACAGCTCGTAGGAAGCCATCCGCACAGTGCCCCGGGGTCCCCGGAAAGAGCGCTGGCGCCTTAAATGGAATCTCCGGTCCCTCCACCTCCCTCCCGCCGCGTCACCGAGTGAAAACTGCTTCCTCGCTAGTTTGATCTCCACACAGACGGGAAACCTGCCTCTGTCCCGCAGCTCGGAGTTCCGGGGAGCCGGCCGCTGCCTTCCAAGCAGAGCCCACGGCGCAGGGACGAGTCCCACCGGCCCTGAGCGCCACCGCAGGGCTCGCCGGCACAGCTGCCCTTCGGGCCCGGTGCCTCGGCCGTCTTCCACCCGGAGCGCTCCTCTCCCTTTCCCTGCCTCGGCCTTTGCTTCCCCGGGGTGCCCTCTGGAGACACCCCAGCCCTGGGCCCTGCTCGTTCCGTCGGCCGTGGCCTGAGTCCCTCCTCCGGCAGACCGCGCGCTCCATGAGGCTCCGTGCACACGTGTGCCGAGACCGCAGGACGCGGTGGGGGGGCGGAAGTCAGTGACCCCCGTGGAGGAACCAGCACGCGGCCAGCTGAAGGCGGCCCTTGCGTCCACTGCCCTGTTTCAGAGGCGCCAAGGGAGTCAGGTGCAGGGACAGCCTTGGGGTCCCATTCCGAGGGCTGCGTGTTCGTTGTCTCGCTGCTTTTGTTGAGGGAAAGAATTAAAATGTTTTGAAAATGCCATTCTGGCAAAGATTTAAGATGTAACCCCCTCAACCCCAAAGCTGTCAAATGAATAAATGCATTTTATTTAGGAACATAAATGAGGACTCCTGACAACTTCTTAGGAAACAGG
Source organism: Thryonomys swinderianus (assembly GCA_004025085.1). NCBI lineage: Eukaryota > Metazoa > Chordata > Mammalia > Rodentia > Thryonomyidae > Thryonomys > Thryonomys swinderianus. The sequence goes on along the minus strand of PVIC010000891.1, from coordinate 34,916 downwards.
TTCCCGCCCCTCCACCCCTGTTTCTACTGTCGCATTTTTAGATCTAGGCCATGATGAGCACAGGAAGTTATTTTCTCTATCCAGGATTCTGCTCACAGGACAGGCCATATGCGACGCGCTATGTATAGAACACCAGGCGTGGCTGACTCCAAAGCGTCCTGACTGCTTTGCACACGCTCTTCTGAGGGAATCTGATCCAAAAGTGTCTCCAGAGCTTCTGCTGAGGAGCTGATTGGTACCTGGAGATCATTGGACATCAGTGGGAGTGGGTGGCTCTGTTCCACGTGGAAGGGGCACCGATTTGGGGTTCCTTCTGTTACTGGAATGATGGGGATTGTTTTATCTAGTGTTTACCTTCCTTTTCTGTTTAGAAAGTATAATATATCTGATTTCCAAATTTAGCCTAAATGAATGTTGTTCTTTTCCTTTTCAACAATACCAAAAGTACGTGTGTGTTTTAAAAACTTTGTCCACGAAACACATTCTTTATCTTGTACCCTTCTAGGTGACCCACAGTTTGAAGATAAAATACCATCTTGGGGTGCCGCCAGCATGCAAAGTCCTGGCAGCAGGGCACTGTGTTCACCTTATCTCCACCGGAACCCGCTGCCCGGCCATGTGAGAGATACTCAGGAGTATTTTGAAATTAACTCATGTAAAGCTGTATTTATTTAACTTCTTACATTGAAATCCACACATGCATATTTTAGAAGGTTTAGGAAAAAAAAGAAAAACTAGAAGGAAAAGATCATACTACATAATTACTTAAAGATGAACATTTTGGCATATTCCTCCAGACATTTTTATGCATGTATATATATATATCTTCTTTTTATAGCATGTTGCACATAAAGTTTTCTTAGCATATATATATATATATATATATATATATATATATATATATGTTCTATAACTATATAGAGAGAGGTGGATCCCATATATATATCCTATGGATAGGTGCTATATTCCACATCTATGTGTACATGAGTATCCCATGCCAGCAAGTACTGGTGACTATGTGTCAGTGCTGGCAGCACATGACTGCACATGAGAACGAACCACAGCGGATGCCACCAGGCCCACTGGAGAACACTCATGCACTGAATGCCCCATTTCTCAGCATTGCAGGAAAGTGGGGTCTTCACTGTCAACAGCGATGGAGGACCTAGGGCAGAACTCAGCGCTCAAGCCCACAGTCACACAGAACACGCTCTGGTCTTGCTTTGATGAGACACTTGGCAGTGACTTTCATGTCGGAGTAAAGGCTTGTTTCTAGGAGTGCCGGATCTATGCAAAGCCATCAAAACCGAGCACACGCAAAAGGGACCTGAGCCCGGGGCCTCTGGTGTCAAGGGGGGGACCACAGTCCAGTTTCCTCCAGACCACTGAAGGTGTCCTTCAGCGACAGAGAGAAATGGTTGGCCTTTGTGCATGACGCTAAACATTTTGCATGAGACTTGAGGCCAGACACTCCAATCCTCTTGTTTTCTTACTGTCTCTGAGAAAACTGTCCCCTTCCACCTCCTGCCCTGGGTAGGGGCATACTGACACTGTTATATAAAAGTCAGAAGTTTACTTTTAAAGAAAACGAGCCCTGGTTTGCAAGTGTGTAAGATACTGTTTCTAAGACTCGTGTTGAAGTTCATGTGTGCCTGAGACGCACACTGGCAGGCATGCTTCTCAGCCTCAGTCCCAAACAGTGCCAGTGACAGGCATGCTTTCAAGGGCATCAGGCTCAGGACTCAGTGGGGCCTGGACATTGGGCAAAAGAAAATTCCTACTGGTAGCATGGAGCCCCCCGAGTACACAAATACTCACAATTACAGTTCATTTTTTAAAAGCAAATTATAAAATTAAATCAAAATTAATTTCTCCAGAACTCTCTACTGCTACTGAACACATTATACAATTGATTTAATTAAAAAGCAGTATCTTGTCTGTAAATACAAATTTTGACCATGACATATTTTAGATGGTTTATAGATGTTTTCTCTAAGCCAGTTTTATAGCCTGAATAAGTGAATGTGTTCCATAAACTGTTAGGATTAAAGAAGGCTAAAATATATGAGATGGGTTCAATATCTAGTAATTTTCTGAATTACTTTCAGTCTATTTTCTGTAAAATTTCATTTAAAAGAAAGTATTCCTAATATAATCTCAGACCTAGGGTTAAACTTCTCCCAATACCACCCATTACATGAAGAAAACATCCAGTTAAGTCCGTTTAAGGCCCGGCTGATCATCCCCAGGCGAAGCAACATTATATCCCCGGGGCCCACAGGGAAATGGAGCTGGAAGGGTACAGCCGGCCGGAGCAGGCCTCCTGCCCTCTCCTGCCCCGCAGCGGGCCTTCCTTCCAGACTGGGCTGGGCCTGGGCCCCCGGCTCCCCCCCCCCCCGCCCCGCTGCTCTGTGAGGAGGTCCTCAGAGGTCCCCTGAGGAAGAGGGGAGGGTCCCCGAGGAGCGCTACGAGCCCACGACGATCCTTCGGCTGATCGCCCCCGGCAGGGTGTAGATGAAGAGCACCAGGAAGATGATGAGGATGATGAGGATGAAGCCGATGATGATGTACTTCTTGTAATTCCTCCAGATGAGATGGTACAGGCACTTGAAGGGATTCACAAACCAGGAGAAGGAGGTGTCCGGGCGGCTGAGGGGGAAGGTGGAGAATATTAGGGTTCCCAAGCTGGGGGAGCCTTCGCGAAGACCAGAGGAGAGGCTGAGGGCAGCGGAAGACGACGCTGCCTGAGGCAGGAGCCACCTGGCACGAGCGTGATGCCCACTGCGGCGAGGCAGAGGGGCAGGACCCGGGGAGAGCCTCTCCCTCTCCTGCTGTCCGGCACAAGCAGCTCGGGCCCTGGGAGCGCGGGGCCCTGCCTGCCGCCCACCTCGGCCCCAGGACACCGGCTCTGAGCTCCTGGCTCCCTGCCCGGGCCGTCTGCTTTCCGAGCCTCTCTGTCCGCTACACTCGGGTAACTACTCGGTGTTCTTTCTCCCTAAGAAGTTGAAGGCTCCTGGAAAGCATAGTTTGTGTCTTACATTTCTTCTGTTTTCTTCAAAGTCTCCTAGGAGGTGCTAAGTAGATAATTTTGAGTTGGTAAATAATAAATCACCCATTATGTTCTTTTTTTTTTTTTTTTGGAAACAGGGTCTCACTTTGTCGTTCCTGAGCTCATTATGTAGCCTAGGCAAGCCTCGAACTCAGCAGTCCTCCTGCCTCTGCCTCCTGAGTGCTGGGATGACAGGCGTGAGCCACCACGCCTGGCACCCATTATGTTCTTAAACACTATAAAAGATGAAGGCAAGAATAGAGACAAAATCCCTCATCTTGAGATAGCTGGTGCCTGGGAAAGGAGAGGGAGAATATAATTTCAAATATTTTCTCTATATATAGTATTTCATATCCTAATGTATACACTTTTTAACTGATAGATAACCAAGGACAAAATTGAATAAAGTAATCTTTTCTATCCTAGTGACTCTGCTGCTAGGAATTTATTTAAATTAGTGATTTATAGAAGAAAATACATTTTCATCATCTTATTATAATGGAGAAGAGGTAAAGTGAGTTAGGTGTCTGCGGATGAGGTGCCAACCAAGTCTCTTGAGGGCACCATGTCTATGGAGTGTTAGACAATGATGAAAACAAAGCAAAACTTTTCAGTAAGGCTTAAAAAATTAAGGTGATTTTGTACATACGATTAAAGAACAAGAGGAAAAATGTGAAATTTATATTCACATAAGAAATGAGTAGAAAATATGTGAAATGATTCTAGAATTCTTATGTGGTATGTCACAGACAAGAACCTCTCCATTTGCCAAAACATTAATATTTTAGATTGTTTTTTTTTCTTATTAATCTGCTGGGATTTTTTATTAATCAAGTTTTATTAATCAAGTTTATTGGTACAATTCATATATATATCTCTCACACTCATCATGTGGAATTTGTACCTGTACATGATATATTTTGATTCTTTTTTTTCCACTCCCCTCCTCTCCCTTTACCCCTTCTTATTTACAAACACTTTGTTCCTACAAAGAAAGATAGATGGCATTACAATTGTAGAAACAGAAAGCTCCATCAGCTGGCTGACGCCAAGTGCCTGACTCCTGGCTTCTCAGCACTCTCCGAGGAGCTCCAGAGAAACACCAGATCCCACAGCCCCACGACCCTGACCCTAACCCTGACCCTAATCCTAACTCTAACCCTAACAACACCCTGGCGCCTCCTCGCTCCCAGGCCCCCGCCCTCCGCTCACTCACTTGGGCTTGGCCAGGGGCTCGGGCTCCTTCCGGGCTTTCCCCACGGGGCTTTTCTGGGCTTCCTCTGCTGTGACGAGGTGGAACTCTGCCTCCACCTTGCCCTGCAGAAGACAGATGCTTCAGTTCCACGCCGCAGAGAACCCCGGACCAATGTTGTCACGCTGCAGGATGGCAGGAAGGCTTTGGACAAGATGGTGGATTTATCTGAGGAAAATGGTTGTCTTTTGGTGCTGGGAGAGGACTCCCTGATGAGTACTATAGGCCCCAGAATGGTGCTGCTGCTGAGTTTGTGGAAGGAGGTGCCCATGTGGGCAGGGACGCCCTGCGTGGTGCCCGTGGGGCCTTGCTGGCGATCTTGAACGTGGAGAACAGTGTGATACAGAACCCTAACAGCACCAGAGAGGGGCCTGACGCTTGTGCGCTGGGCCTTCCGTGGCTCCTACTCTCTGGTCTGTGCGTTCTCAAGACGAACATGGTGGGGGAGGCCCTACATTCGCCTGGTGGCTTTTGTCACCCTTTATTCTTTTTGCTGTCCTCGCTAACGGCTTTCACCTTTCTCTCTGTCCTGCAAGAAGCAGCTCCCGTGCTCTGGGAGCTGTGAGCAGTGTGCTCCTTCGGAACACAGGCCGAAGCTGACGGCGATGCACATCCGCCATCAGCTCAGAATGAGACAGGATGCCCGCAGAGGTCACGCCATTTCTCATGCGCTCTTCCAGGACTGGGGCCTTGACAACGATCAAGCCCTCCTCAGTGCCCATTCGTGGTGGAGGGCACCATGTCTCCTCTTGCCTGCTTTGCTTTTGGATGTTGAGATTCAAGCAGACAAGAGAGGCAGAGCTGGGGGGACTGACATATCTAGGGAGAATTTTAGCACATTTCCTCACTGTTGAAGCTCCTCTCTCTGGGTGGTGACGGTGAGAACAATCTGCCTTCTGAGGCCTGGGTGACTTGTTACCCCATAAAATACATCCAAGGTCCTGCTGAGCCAGGTCCCGAGTTAGCTCAGCCATTCACCTGGGAAGCCAAGGACTTCTCCACAAGCAGGTCTGGCTGCTGGCAGCGATGACAATGTACTGAAACGTAGCTTCTCACGGAATAAACGAGAAAGAAAGAGAAGTGTGGGGTGAGGGTGCAGGGCAGGAGAAGGGAGTGGCGCAGTCAGAGCGCGCAGAGATCTGTAGTGGCCCCCGTCATAGGCGAAGCCATCGGCTCGACACTAGGTGGTCTCCTTCACTCTCGGGATTACAGGTAAAACAGCATCACATGCCCCATGACCCAGAAATGTTCCTTACATCCCCGTACACATGCAGTCCCCTGCTATTGAGAAGTCATGGCCCCACAGGCAATGGCTTGTGTGGGTAAGCTCTCAGAAAATATTTAGAAACCATGGGAGAGAAGAAATACAAAGCACCTGTCGACTGTAATCACACCTGTACACAACCAACAGCACAGAGTGATAATAATAGAACCGTAGCAGGAATTGCAATGTTCTACTGATTGCTCACTTTGTCCTAGCTTGATTGCTCTATTCATTTATCTGTCTGCCTGTCTGTCTGTTCAACTACCTGCCTATCTGTCATCTGTTTCAGGAATAGGTAAAGTGCTTTTTTCTACCCCTGTGGATAAATGAAGCCACAGAAGCCAAATAACTTTTCCAAGGTCCCCTATGCAATAAGTCATCTGCATTAATCAAGTTTTCTTTCACTAGAACAAAATTACTGCAAACACAACTAAAGGAGGAAAGATTTACTGGTCAGTTTATGGCTGGTTGACTTTGAGGCAAAAACATCATGGCAAAGAGCAGGGGGAGGAATGAAGCTTTCCTCATGGGAACCAGGAAGCAGAGAGCAAGAGGAAAATCCAGAGGGGAAGGAGCTGGGGACAAAACAGACCTTCAGAACCACACTCTGGGTGACCTTTTTCACCAAGTAAGAAGCCCATTCATCTGGCGGACTCCTCCGTGGATTTATCCACTCAGTGAAGTCAGTTCCTCCTAATCTGCCTCTCTAGGAAGCTCATCATCCAATCAGGTTGATTACCAAGATGACTGTCATTCCAACAGGCTGGATCTAAACCCAGGTCCATACGGTTTCAAGCTTCACATTCTTTCCATTACGACATCCTGCCTGCCAAGCTATTGATCCACTGCAGAAAACAAGACAAGAAGCTTTACAAGGCTCTTCCCCACTCTTGCGAGAGATGATCCCATGATTGTCTTCACGATCACCGTCTGTTATGGCTTGTGTCTAAAGACCCTCCCCAAAGCCTCGTGCAGTCTTAGGAGGTGCTTTTCAGAAGCAGCTGGATCAACAGTGTGTGATGCTGGGATCAAGATATGTGATTACTAATTTAGTCTGCTGATGGGTTTGGCAGAGTTCTGGGTGTGGATCATGGGAAGGCCCACCCTGGCTGTGAGTGCTGCCTGACCTGGGTACAGGGATGTAAGGGACAGAAAGAGGGTTGCTGTGGTCACTTACTGTTTGCTGATTACTACCTTCCTGCCTTCTGCCTGCCATGAACTATTTCTCCTCTGTGATGCCCTCTGCCTTGGAGCCAGCCAACTATGAACTGAAACCTCCAGAGACTGTGAGGCAAAAATGAACCTTTCCACCTTTAACTTTAAATGTCAGGTATTTTGTCTGAGCAATGAGAAAAGTAACTAAAACATCTTCTAAAGCCACTTGTCTTCCTGGGTCTTTGTTTCCTCATCTGTCAAAGGTCCAGAGACTTTCCAGAGCTTTCTACCTCTAACTTCCAAGGTTTATGAAAGGCAGAGTTAAACCCCAAGGAACCCTTGCAGCCCTTGTCGGCTGGAAGAAACACAAGAAAACAGCCCAAAACCATCACAGAAGGGTTTCCAGGAACAAACAGGACTTAACTCCAAAGTCCCTCAAAAATGCCCTAAGGAGAATTTTGTACACTGAGAGCTTCATCCAGTTGTTCGAATTTGAAGAAGAGTCTGCTGAAGAGGACCGGGCCAGTTGCTGGGTCCAGAAAAGGGGAAGAGATGATAGAAATCAATAGAGAACACATGAGAATACGGTAGAATGATCGTAGTTGTTCTCTGCTGCTGACTAATCAAAGGTTGGCCCCCAGCTCTTTGTAGGCTGTGCAGCACGCCCTGCGTCCAAGATTCCATTCAAACCACATGACACCTGGCGGGTTGATAGCATTTTTGTTTCTATGCTGTAGCCAGCTAACAAAGGCTCAGTGATACTTGCTCACTTGCGGTTCTAGACTAGGATCCGCACTGTGGTTCTCTGATGTCTCCTTCTTCGTCTAGTTTATGTGGCCAGCTGGCCTCTTGTTGAGGACGAAGAGAAGTAGGCTGTTTATTTAGAAGTTAAGGAGTGTGTCTTTTCTGAATGTCCTGTGGTCCTGGCCGTCCTCTGGTATTAGCATGTGCAGTGGACCCCGCTGCCGGCTGCCTGCCAGCTGAGGCACATGATGGCACAGCGTGGCACAACCACTAGCTAGTGAGGAGGACGAAGTGCGGGCCGATCTACTCTGAGACCAGACTCCGTCAGCTGTGTGTGCTCAGGTTAATTCCTCTGCAGCTCACTTCCCCGGAGGTATGAATACTAAATATCACCGTAAGGGTGCTTGAAACAGAGATGAAATACATAAGCAGTGCTAACCCTAGTCCCTGTCAAGAAGAAAACCTTTAAAAACAATAGTTCTTACTTTAGCACTAGTTTTTCAGCATAAGCACGTAATTTAATCAAAACATCTCTCTGCCCATACCCCCAACAGTCCTGCAGACCCAGATCTTACAGGAAAAAAATAAAGAAATTGAAGGCTGAGAATACTGATTCTTCCCTCTGGGAAGGGCCGTGCGTAATTGTCCCAAAGAGCCCGACTCCGGCCTGGGCGCCTTGCCTGAGGGGTCCAGACCATTTCCCGGGCACCAGGAGGGCAGCGGGAGGGTGCTGCTGACATGTTCTGATGAACACCTCTGCCCTGTGTGTCTCTGAACACACAGCTCTCACCCTGTTCCGATCATCAACTTCAGCTCAACATCAAGGCGGGAATTTAGGCTAATAATATCCTTCGAATGTATTTTAAAATCAGAGCTAGGAAAATGGACAGTCTGAGAGACTATCCATTAACCTAACGACATCTGCGGATGGAGGGAGTGATAAGGAAAGGTCCTGCAAGAGACTGTGGACTTGTCATTCCCTGTTTCATTTTTGAGCTTCTGGCTGCACTTTGCCTGCGGGACAAGGCCCAGAGTGCTGAGGAGTGACTGTATTTAGCCTGGACGCACCTTCTCCAGCTGTTATCACCATTCATCAAAATACAAGCCCCACTGGTGTTAAGCGAGGCTTTCTCCTACGTCCACGGGGGAATGTACACTGATGATGGCCCTTACACAAGGGCAAACACACCTTCACGTATGAGGACTTATGTAGTTGTATCCTGAGCCTTGGAATTGCATTTCTGGGTAGCCAAATGACAGAAGTAATTTAAAAGAAGAAAGCTGTAAGCTTTATGCACAAAGCCCAGTCAATGTTTTAGGTCTTCAAATTGGCCTGTTTGCCCATACGAGCCGACTTGGAGGACTCGCCTTGGATTTATGTGTCCTAGACCTGGCATCAGCCACTTCTTTAAAGATCACCTGGGTAGCTCAGTGGCGCCTCCTTCTGCCTGGCAAGTGCAAGGTCCTGAGTTTGACCTCTGGTTCAACAAAAAAGTGAAAAAGATCCCTGGCTTCTCAGCAGTGGTGGATATTTAGAAACCAGGATGCGGGGCTCGGAGGCATCTCTGCTGCAGAGTGATTTTGCTTCTTGCCGCGCCCGCAGGAGCCTGTGCTGCAGAGGCCCGACTTCATTTTCGAGTCACCTCTCCGGCCTCCGTACCGGCTTTTCTTATCACCTCCCTCCTCCGTCTCTGTCCTGTCTCCTTCCCGCACCTGAACCTCTCCTGCCCTTTGTCTACACAGCAGTTTCCCAGAAGAGCTGGGTCCCGGCAGGCTCCTTGGGGAATGAAATCCGGACTCTTCGAAGCCCGCCCGACTGGTCGTTCCCGCCTGGGCCGGGCGCTCGCTGTGTGGGGGCCCCATCTCCTCTTTCTTCTAGAAACCTTGCTACCTCCCTGTCTTCGGGCCTCAGCCGCCTTCCCTGGCACCATGTCCGTGGAAGACTTGCACTTGGCAAGCTTTAATGTCACACTTGCCTCCGGCCAGCTCTCATTTGACGTGTTTTCTGTGTGTGGCTTTCTGTGCGTATGTCCACGTGTGCTTTGGGCTTCGTGATCACGCCAGCCTTGGCTGTGTCACTGTATTTATCTACCATTCAGTGGGTGCTCAGCACATGTTTGTGGGTGAAGTGAAGAAATCAATAAATGGCATGGAAAACGAGCAGTCAGCTAAGATCAAATGAAATAGCCGAGGAGATCTGTACATAGTTGGCCAGCCCCGAAAGGCTATAAATGCAACGGACGATGGCAGATACATAACTATTCCTGTGTCACTGTTGTTTATGAGTTTACAGAAACTAGAGTCATGTCAGAAGGCAGGGGCTGGGCGGTCCTTGCTTCCCGGCCTCACTGGACGCGCCGGTGCCGAGCAGCAGTGTCTGCTTGGGGGGCAGGGCTCCCTGACCCCCACCCCAGCGGCCCTGCAGCGTTCTTGAGGAAGCCCTGGTCTGCGCGGGGCATGCGTGCACACGACTCCTTCATCTCTCGAGTCTCCGCGCCGTCCGAGTGTCCGTCACAGGCTGAGTCTCGGCCCGAGGCTGGGCGGGAGCTGCGGCCGGTGAGGCCCGGGCGAGGAGCCTGCCTGGGCTTGGTCGGTCACCATGTCCTCCCTCGGGAGGGAGGAGGGAGAGAAGCTCTCAGAAGACACAAACCGGACGTCACGCGGGCGGAGCTGCAGCTGCCCTTTACCGAGGAGGGTGCGGCGGGACCTATCTCAGACGGCCGGACCCCAGCGGCGGAGAAAGGGCCACAGTGGGCCTCCGGCCCATGGTCCCTCCCTGCTCCCTGCAGTGCTCCCTCTGCCTCTGCAGGGGAGCAAGAGGACAACAGAAGAAAAGGAAGCGTCCTCTGTGTTTGTGGAAGGTCAGAAATTCCCGTGATGCCTGGCGACGCAGGGAAGGGACAGCAGCTTTTCCTGGTGTCGCCCTCCGAAGGTTTTTTTTGTTTTTTTTTTTTTTTGAGACAGGGTCTCGCTTTGTAGTTCAGGCTGGCCCTGAGCTCACCATGTAGCCCAGGCAAGCCTCGAACTCAGCAATCCTCCTGCCTCTGCCTCCCGAGTGCTGGGATGACAGACGTGAGCCACCACGCCCGGCACTGTGGTATGTGGTATTGATGGCTGGTGGGCGTGAATCTCCATGCCCAGCATTGTATGTGGTTACCGGGAATCGAACTCAGTACCTTGCGCTTGCGAGGCAGGCGCCGGAACTACTGTACTAACCCTCCGGCCCACCCTCCGAAGTTTTACAGAGGTGGATTGGTTTTGAATGAGCCTCACATCTGACGGTGAAAGGATAAGGCAGCTACATGGAGACTGTACCTGAGTCAGGACTTTGTGCATAATTTCAAGAAGTGTTGAAAAAGTTAATGCCAGGAGCTGAGTGTAGGCCAAAAGGATTAAAAAATGACTTCAACACAGATAGCTATTAAATCAAATGGGCTGAAATATGGAAGGCTTAGTGCGTTTACAGAGCTTTAAAACTTCTTGCGCCTCAGGAACTTTGGCTCAGGGGGCCTTAGTCACTGCAAAGCACTTTTCCTGGGGTTCACAGACCCACGCGCTGAAAGCGCACGAGGACCCCGGCAGCCGCACACCCGCCCCTCTGGCTGTCACTTACTGTGAGCTCCTTGCTCTTAGCGAAAGGCCACCAGCCTCGCACGCGCTTCTGCTGGAAAATGGAGATCTTGTTCTCTTCGCCGGCATTTTCAAACTTGGAGAGGTCGCAGGCTTTGGCGGACTTGGCTGCTCGAGGGAAACTGTTAAGGTTCATTTCCAGGGAGCCTGTGAAGGGGCGGCCGCGGGTTACGAGCACTGTACGGACTTCGGGAGGGTGCTCTGATCTCTGTCCGCACCCAGCCGGTCCCCGCTCGTCGGCCAGCGCTGCGACGCGTGTGTGACATGTGGGTATCGGGAGCCGAACGGGACGAGATCTCGGACGGCGGCCTGTCTGAGCCATAGCGCGTGACCTCTGGGCCTCGGGCTCAGGCGTTCGCAGGGCCTCGGCCTCGGCCTCTGCTGGCACAGCACGGACCCCCGCAGGTGTCCCGCACCCCTAAACTCCTCCCGGCTCTTCCTGCCCTGCGTCCGTGCTCCGGGCCAGACGGCGGCCTCGGCGGGCGCCCGCAGTGTTCGCACAGGGAGACGGCGCCGCGAGCGAGGGCTCCCTGGCTCCGTTCACATCGCTGCAGCAGCAAAAGGAGAAGGGGAAGCGTCCCTAGTTCTGCCCGCGTTTGGCCGTAGCTCCCGGCACCGTTACCCCGCCCCCTCCCGCCTGCAGACACAGGCCCCTCGGATCGGCTGCGTCCTGGGCCGCGTCCCGCCTAGGGGTCGTGAACGGCCACGGGCTCGGCGCCGGCTGCGAGCGCGGCCTCCGCTGTGCTGCGCTTTAGCGCGGTCGCAGGCGCAGCCCCGCCCTAGGCTGCCAGCACCGCCGCCCCACCGCGCTGGGAAGCGGGCAAAGGACTCAGTCAGTATCCACCCCTTCCTCGTGACCGGTCCAGGCTCGCCCTCGGTCTGCCGCGCAGGCGGTGGTCCGCTAAGGCGCGCACTGCCGTGTATTTAAGCAGCCCATGGCAAGCGGCTGTCTGGGCCGGCTCCGAAGCGTTCCCACCCTCCACGGCACCGACGCCATCACCCTGGACGCGCATGGGACTCGGCTCCCCAGAAGCGGGGACGGACGCCGTCATCAGTCCGAGCCGGGGAAGGGCCTGACTCACCCAGGAAGTCGTCCGAGGACAGCCTCTCGAAGTCCCAGACCTGGAGCACCAGCACGGCCGGGGTCTTGCACTCCGTCTTCTCCAGGGAGAAGATGTTCTCCCTCTTGCTGATGACCATCTGCTTCTCGGCCGGGAGGTAGTGGAACGGAAACAGGAAGCGCCAGTTGAAGTTGCCCTCCCCTGTCAGCGAGTTGTAGTGGACGTCCGTCTCCTGCCTGTCGTCTTCCAAGCCCTTTAGCCACCTGCACAGAGGTTGAAAAAATGCAAACACTCAGAATTCACTGGAACCGGGCACCTGTACAGGCAAAAGTGAGATAGCCAGTTTCAGTGTGGCCGCAGATCATGTAGTTAGGTTCACATGGATGTTTCCTTTTTAATTTGCAGGAGGATCAAAGGGGTTGGAATGAAAATAAGAGCCATTGGACTGGGGGATCATTCACACCTGTCATCCCAGCACTCGGAAGGCAGAGGCAGGAGGATTGCTGAGTTCCAGGCTTGTCTGGGCTACATAGTGAGCTCAGGGCCAGCCTGAACTACAAAGTGAGAGCCTGTCAAGACGAAAGAAAGACAAGAAAGAAAGAAAAGAAAGAAAGAAAGAAAGAAAGAAAGAAAGAAAGAAAGAAAGAAAGAAAGAAAGAAAGAAAGAAAGAAAGAAAGAAAGAAAGAAAGAAAGAAGAAAAGGAAGGAAGGAAGGGAGACAAAGAAAGAAAGGAAGGAAGGAAGGAAGGAAGGAAGGAAGGAAGGAAGGAAGGAAGGAAGGAAGAAAGGAAGGAAGGAAGGAAGGAGGGAAAAAGAAAATAAGAGCCCTCCCAAGGCTCCCTCAGTGTCACTCAGTGGGGTGAGTATTACACACATGTAATTGTCCCAAGTGTTGGGAGCATAGAAATGGCCGGGTTGGGCAGGTGTCGACACTGCAGGCGCTGACTCGAAGCTTGTGCAGTCAAGCTGGGAAGTTCAGGAAACAGGAAGAAAGTGTCATCAGAACCGCTGTCACTCTGGGGCTCCCTGGGTGACGGGCCCCACTCCGTTGAGGCCTCTACAGCTGGGGCTGAGGCTCACGGTGCTGGTGCTAGAGTGGCCTCCGGACCTCTAGTGCCAGGCCCGAGAGAAGCTCAAGTGAGCAGGCCTGGGCCGGCGAGGGAGGGAGCAGAGGGGCTGCCGGGGCCCCGGCTTCCGCTCCTGATTCTGCCCTATTAGCTGTGCAGCCACAGATAAGTTACGTAATTCCCGTGTCTCCATTCACCTGTGAGCAGCTGTAGTGCCTGACTTCCGGGGTTGTTCAGAGGAGTACTACGGATAATACCTATAGAACTGTTCTTCAGGTATTCCGGATTACCTACACTGACCTTCCTTCTTCGTATTTTCTGATCTTCTTCCTCCATGCCCAGCACAATGTAAATCAGATTTGATATCTATTTCCCTGGTATTTTATCCATGGTAAATTAATAAATTCAGAAAGTGAATATTTTTATGCATGCTAACTGACAGTCCAAGCCATTTGTGTTCTGAAGCAGACATCTATCTATGCCCCCGACGGCAGAGTGGAGACCCTCTCTTCACAGGGAGCAGCAACACTGTGGGGATGGAGCCAGCGAAACACGAAAACAGCAGAGAAAACAGTGTGTGACATGAAGAGGCCCAGGATGGCACTAGATGGAAGGACAGGAGCTTTCAGATTGCTGAGAAATGACCAGCATGGAAGGGAAACCAGAGAATGTGTTGTGACAGAGGATAAGGCGAGAAAGCTTTCAGAAATATCCAGCTTTGTCAAATGTCCCTGGGAGGGCACCAAGAGGAAGACTAATTAAAACCATAAAACCCAACAAGTCCATCTGGCCTAGCGACATGGAGACCCAGTGTGTGGGATGCTGGGACGGAGCCAGGCTGGAGTCGGTGGGCAGGGAGCAGTGGGGGGGGGGAGGGGGGGTGATCGGAAGCATCTCTCCCCTGCCGCTGAGGGGCTCTGGAAGCCTCAGCCTGAGCCACAGGATCCGCCCTATTGGGAGCCACCGTAAAATGTCTTCTTACAAGACACAGTCAGTCTTTCCCGATCTAGTGATCAGAAAGCAATTTCAGAGGATCCTAACTCTTCTTTAAAAATATTATTTATTTTGAGCCACACTGCTTCTGTTGATCCTTCTTTGTAATAACCTGAGTCATCCCTTCGTTCTTATCCTGAAAAATGAGAATTCTGAGCGGCTGTACATGCTCGGACTGCCAAACACATTAGCGATGCTCTTTTCGAACGCAGGCTGTTTCTCACTTGGGAAACTCACAGAGATATCAGGCCGAGGCAGATGGGAGTTTAGTGCTTTGGAGATGAGCTTTAGCTAAAATAGAGATTTAAATCACTGTTTCTTCTGACTCTCTTCCTCCTTCCTCATCCTGCTCCCTGACCAGGGGCTAAAAGGAAGCAGGGCGAGATGTAGACAAGGAGCAAATGCTTCTCTTCCTGCGTAGGTTGGTACTGTTTGTTTATCAGTAGCCTTAGCAAGTGGGAAAGTCTAAATTTTAACTTTTGCATTAGTTATATAACTTGCTAAACAGATCCGCCTTCATTAGTAGCATCTCCTCACTTATTTATTTCAGTTTAAAGATAGACATTCTTGAATGGCACTTAAAAGCTTGGAGCAGGTAAGGAGACACACACGTGGAATCCAACACTCTCGGAAGCTGAGGCAGGAGAGCCATGAATTTGAGGTTGGCCTGAGCAACTCAGTGACTCAAAAAGACCCCGCCCCAAAATAAAGAATAAAAAAGAGCCGGGAAAGCAGCCTGGTGTCAGAGCCTTTAGTTCAATCCCCAGAAGTGGAAGAAAGGAAAAAACGAAGGAAAGAAAGCAAAAAAGCAAGCGAGAAAGAAAGACTTAGGTGTCCAACATTTATGTAAATGAAGGATGTTTATATAATAAGTTACCCACTAAAAGTATTTTCATAACATAACGCTCAGCAAAATGATGAAAAGCAGACGTCTGACTAAGAAAGAAGCCCTATCCAACTGAGGAAACCGGGCTGCTTGCCCAGGTTATGGGTGTAGCATCTTCCCTGAGGTACAGATTTGGTGGGAGATTAAAAACACGAGGAGGGAAGGGACTGAAGGATGGACATTGCTGCTGATCTTACCCCTTAACATAAATATCACTTGATTTCTGGCCCGTGAAGATATTCTCGTCCTCTAAAATAACATCTTCCGTGTTCCAGATGGTCACCCTCAGTTCGTACCTGGTAGGGAAGGCAGCGTTAGGGCGATGGCCTTGAACATGGACTTAGACCGTGTTGCTTTTGTTAAGTTCATAAATATCAACACGTTTTTGGAGGAGGAACTTCAAGCTCAGAAGCCTCCACGTCAAGTGCCACCACCACCACTGTCACCCACCTGCCGCTGCGACTGGCCGGGTGGAAGGTGAGTCTTGGTTATCAGATCACCTACCAGACGCCAGGTCGGACGACAGGACCCTTCCATCCGCTGCCACAGCCTCTGCGCTTCAAAGCGGGGAGAAGCCCACTTACCCTTTGGGTTTCCTCGGTGAAATGTCAACGGGGGGCCCTGGCTGAGGCATCTCCTGGGGAAACATGTCCACCCACATCTGGAGTCGGCCCTTATTGGGAGGAGAAGACCGCTTAGCTTGGGAGGGGAGGGGGCCTGGGTAAATGGCCACTCATGGTTTCACAACCTCTTTCTACAAGAAATGAGCAGTATCATAGCTTGGTGCCTCTACACATGTGTAGAATATTTATTAATAAAGGCAGAAGTCACGTTTTTATTAAAAGTTGCTTGAAGCAAGAGTTCAGAGCAGGGAAGGCCCTCTGGGGCCCCTACTATGGGGGAGACACAGTGCTGTGTGCCTGACCCACTTTATCTCGTGAACTCTTCTGGGGTCTCTCGGGTGCACACCACCGTTCCCGCTCGGTGGGTGAAATACCTTGTCTGCCATGATTCTCAGAGAAAATGTGCTGCAGTCTGGATTCAACTTTTTTTTTTTTTTTTTTTGCTTTTGAGACAGGGTCTCGCTTTGTAGTTCAGGCTGGCCCTGAGCTCACTATGGTGCCCCGGCAAGCCGCCGCGAACTCAGCAATCCTCCTGTCTCTGCCTCCCGAGTGCTGGGATGACAGGCGTGAGCCACCACGTCCGGCATTGTGGTATGCGGTGTTGATTGTTGGTGGGCGTGTCTCCACGCCCAGCATTCTATGTGGTTACCGGGAATTGAACTCAGGACCTTGCACTTGCGAGGCAGGCGCCGGAACCACTGAGCTAACCCTCCGGCCCTGGATTCAACTCTTAACTATTGCTTCCAGCAGCCCTGGACATCCCCAATCCTCCTACAAATCCCCAAGGAGCACAAAAGGAATATTATCTCCTAGAAGCCTCGCGCTTCACTGTTTCCAGGGCACCTTAACTTCCAGCGCTCCTGTCAGTCCTCAGCCAGCCGCACGTCTGCTTCACACACACAGAAACCAAGGCTTCCGGAGAAGCATCTGCAGCTCGGGGCTGCCTCGCGGGAGGGAAGGGCCCCTCACCCGTTCCCTGAACTCAGCCAGAGGCTGCCGGCCCTGGGGGGGGCTGAGCCCCACGCCCATCTCTGCTGTGCAGATTTTAAATCCACATCAGCTCAGACACGGAGATGAACGGTCATGGGGCTGTGATGGCCCAGGGAGATTTTATTAAAAGACACAGACTCCTTTCGGGGTACGCAGGAAGCACAGGATTTGAGTAGGACAAGCTCGGGCTAGGAAAAAGGTTGGGGGCAGACCTTTCAGAAGACAAGCGATGGAAGCAAAGGGTTAGCAGCGGGGAAGGAAAAGCCAACTCATGGAGTCCTATCAAAAGTGAGATGATTTATTCTCTGAAGATAGATTAACATCCATCTTTAACCACAAGCCGCATCTGAGAGGAAAAGGAAGGACCCCAGTGAGCAAGGCCCTCAAATCTCTGCAGCGTCTTTGGAAACAATTCTAAGCTGCTACAACTGGTCTACCCGGCACTGCTGGGCCAGAGGGGAAGGGGTCCCTGCCCGCTGCCATCAAGCTCGCATGCCTGGCCCGAGCTACCATGAGTGGATCCGGAGCCGGGACAGCAGCCGGCTCGGTGGCCAGAGCCCGAGAGCGGGACTCAGACTGCCCGATTAAACCCCGATACTTCACCTCACCAGTGGGCTGACTTGGACCAAGTTACTTAAACTCCCGGCTCTCAGTTTCTTAATCCCAAAAGGGCACCTTGACACAAACCCATCGAGAGGCCGTGTTAAGGGACGGAGTGTGGCGACTCACGCGGCCTGAAGGTCCAAGAAAATCATGACGTGTCTCCTGTGCCACACACGTAACTACTACCAGTGAACTCGTTCACTCTCTAAATGGCTTTAGTTTGGCTCAACAATTCCATGGGCATCTGGAGAGGTGAGGTGGTTTACAGAAAGCGTCAGGTATGTGGAAGTCTCTTAACACAGCTTGTCTTCTCTTGCCTTCTGATTCTAGTTTCTTTTCCTTTCTTTCCTCTTTCTTTCTTTCTTTCTTTCTTTTCTTTCTTTCTTCCTTCCTTCCTTCCTTCCTTCCTTCCTTTCTTTCTTCTTTCTTCCTTCCTTCCTTCCTTTCTTTCTTTCTTTCTTTCTTTCTTTCTTTCTTTCTTTCTTTCTTTCTTTCTTTCTTTCTTTCTTTCTTTCTTTCTTTCTTTCTTTCTTTCCTTTCCTCCCTTCCCTCCTAACTTCCTTCCTTCCTTCCTTCCTTCCTTCCTTCTTCCCTCCCTTCCTTCCTCCCTCCCTTCCTTCCTTCTTTCTTTTCGTAGTACTGGGGATCTAACCTGGCACCTCGTGTGTCTACGGTAGGTGTGGTACCACTTGAACTAAATACCTGGCACCTCCCTTCTGATTCTTACATGAGCTCTAATTATCTTTCCTACACAGCTTTTTGCCAATTCCACCATCACTTGCTTCTCTGTGGGAAATCTCTTTCTCCCTCTCTGTCTCTGTCTCTCTGTCTCTCTCTTTCCCTCTGTAGTTACAGACAGATTCTAAGCAAGGTTTTTGGCGTATTATATAGGTTCTTAAGTGTCTTACACTTGAGGATTTACCAAGTAGTTTGATAACTCAAATCAAAAAGGAAAAAGTACAAACACTGACCCCAGGGTAAGATTTCTCAACTTCAGCATTATTGATATTTTGGGCTAGAAAACTCTCTGTTATTATGAGTAGGAGACAGTCCTGGGTATTATAAGGTGTTTATTCGGCAGCTTCTAATACCTTTTACCCTCTAGATACCAGTAGCTCTCCTACTCTCTTCTAAAAGTATTTTTGACATCACTAAATGTTCTTGAGAAAAAAGATCAAAATTGATCCCAGAATGAAAATCATTACAGAAAGCACATGAGATTAACAACTGGGGCAAAGCCAGCTTTCTGGAGGATGTAACTCCTGGCAGACCCAGCGCCCCCTTGCCCGTTACCTGTTCCATTCCCGGCTTATCCTTGTGGTACAGCGGCCGCGTTTCTATGTGCTCAGGAACCAGCCTCCATCCAGCCCCCGGGACGTCCTCCCAGCAGTGCAGGACCCTGAGGGCCAGGTGCTCGTAAGACTCCACGGTCTCCTCTGCAGACAGAAGGACAAAGACAGACCTGTTAGCTGTGCCCCCTGCGGGGAGTCAGGGAGGGTGCCAGATGTGTCTTCAAGTACTGCCCTTAAGATTCCTTTCAAATGGACTGAGATAGGGGGGAAAGACAGAAAAAGAGAAAAAGGAGGAAAGAAAGAGAGGAAAAGAGAAAGAAATAAGAAATTTAGAGATGGGGAAACAGGGTTGAGAAGAAGACTGAAGGAGAGGTAAGGACCCTGAGATAGGGGCTCCATTCACCCCTAAATCAGATTCCTGAAGACGACACCAGTCATAAGATGGGTTCCAAGCACCAATGAGGTTCTTTCTGGAGAGACAGAATAATTTTCTATCAGCACAGTGTGGGGCGTGTTTCCGGATGTCCTTGTCTTCCTGTTGGGGGCCGGGATGTCCCTCCTACCAAAATGCTTGCTGACGGGAAAGTCTCTCTGACTGGCCAGTCCACTGCAGGGACTCACTCACAGTAACAGCTACTGGTGGAAGGATGCTCACACAATAATTTTTGAAACAACAAAGTCTTGATAACATTTAAAATGGCAAAATCTGGTATAAGAAAAGTAAGCGTGGCTCTAATACAGAACTATAAAAGAAATCTCCTGTGGCAGTAAGTATAACCAGTAGAAGTTGATAGGATTGAATACATAATCACTGAACAAATTTTTGTCATTAAAGTTTAGTCAATCGGGATTGACCTTCTGAACATTTCAGATTTTAATGGAAAATACTAATTATCTAATATTGAAGTGTTAGACTATTGACCAAAAAACTAAACATATATTATGAAAAAATTTTTTTTCTTGACAGAAAGATATCAATGTGTCGGTCATTAATATATAGTCTAAACATCAATAACCCTACATGCCAGAACCTTCAGGAATCTGCTGGGGTTATAAGAACAGAAGGAGGTCTTGGTGGCACATGGAGAAAACACCCTACAGCATGCAGACCCTTTGCTGTCCTCTTTGCATCAAAAGCGGCCATTACAGGAAATGGCAGTGTATGGACGTGACGTATAAGGACAATTCTGCACCCTTAAAGTGCAAGTGGCCTTTTCTCACCCTGGGTGGACAGAAGCCAGCCCCTGAGGCTCCTGCTGTGCATGTGGAAAACCCGCCTCTGGGTATTATTTGGGATGGATGAGGGTTTACGTTTGAGTAGCTAACTTGAAGTTATTTTATACAGCCTATCTTCTGGAATAACTCCACTTCTAGGATCCATACTTTAGCAATATTGTAAAATGCACAACAATATATATGGGAAGTTTGTTGTAGCATTGTCACTATGAAAAATTGAACAGAATATAATTAAACTGTAACATGAAATGTTATCTATGAACATTTTTTAAAAACTCAATGAAAATCTGCATACTTTATTGGATATAGGAAAAGCAGGATATACACAGGCACACACACAGACACACTACAAGGAAGTATACCAGCATACAGCGTGGCTATCTCAGGATTAGCGTTGCTAAGTCATTTCCACAACCCTGCTTGTGTTTCCTTATTTTCTCCTGTGAGCACGCACAGCTTCTGTGACTAGATGCCCACAGCCCTGGTCTCAGACACCACTATCACCAGCCTTTCAGCAGAGGAGCGAGATCAGCAGGGCGCTTGGGAGGAAGTTACCAGTGTCCTCTTCGGTGAAGACCGTCTTCCCAGAAAAGACCCTGCTTCCAATCTGTATTTTCCCAGGGCTAAAGTAGGGCCCGTCCAGCCTGTTGTCTTTGCAGAGCTTGGTGAGAATCTCTGTGGGCTTGGATGTGTCCCTCCAGGCATTGTACCCTTCTCTGAAAAGTGAAGAAAGGGTGAGGGGCGAGGCCCGTCCCTGCAGAACAGGCTGTGAGACCCCATCGAAGGGCCGCCCCAGGACAACCTGTGTGTGTCCGCACTTGCCAGTCTACATATTTGTAGCTAGTGGTTCTGTTTATTTTCTCTCCTTTCTGACCAAATACCTTTGCATACGTGTAACTGTGCATTTGTCCACGTAAGACAGGACTTGTGAGTAACTTACAAACCCTTTGCTGAGCTAATGGGGAAATTTAGTTCCGTTCTCGTCCTGTTTGGTTCCTGACCAGACTCATGGGAAGCACCGGGCTATTGCTGCGTGCAGTGACTGACCAAAGAGGCACACAGTGGCTTTGATGAGAATGCCCACAGCAGCAATATTTATAAAATAATAAAAAGGAAATATAAAAGACTTACAATGGGGGAAAGCAAATTGGCATACTATTTTATGATAAATTCACATGATAGAATGCTATAGAGTTACTAAATTAATGATTATGAGGAATATTAAATGGCATTTTAAAGTACTTAATATTTAAGGGTAAATAAAATAAGCAGGTTACAAACTGCAATGGACAGTACACAAAGGAAAATAGTGTCGAAAAAATAAGCAAAAGTATTTATGCAAAGTATTTCAGGGTAGAAAAATCTGTACCTACATTTCCTAAATCTTCTACGGTGAATACATATTCTTTTACAGTCAGGAAAACATTTTTAGAATTACTTCATGGAATGCCAATTCATGTTTTTATATTTTCCTAGCTGAAATATATGAATATTTTTAAGACAGAAGGTACAGCGTATGTTTTTAAAAATGAAAGCTGGCTGTCTACACTTTAAGGTAAAATAAGATACAAAATCTCCACAAGAGTAAAAGTTGTGTCTGCTCTTCCTTTTCTGTAAAACGAGGCCAAGACCTCAGGGGTGCTGAGAGAGCCGAGCGCACCGACGCGCAGCCACGGGACAGTGGGTCTCACACCCAGCGCCGCAGAGACAGAACTCGGCGCCGGCCCATGTTCGTCACTATCCTTCTAGCGTCGTTCGCCACCTCGGAACCGCGACCCCAGGCCCAGCTGGCCGAGCAAGCGGCTCTTGACTCTCTGCTCCTCAGTAACAGCTGCCTTTCCGGCCCCGAAGCCCCAAACTACGCGGTGGACACGGGGCCCATCTGAGAGCCTGGCATGCCAGAGAAGGCCGCAGGGTGCGGGGCCCGGGGCCGTGGCTTGGGGCGCCCGCGGTGTGGGAGGGAGAACAGACGTACACTTCATACTGGCTCTGCAGGCCACAGATGGCTCGGTGTTTGCTGTAGAAACGGTTCTCCAGATCGATCTTGGTCTCGCCGATGAGGTCGTCTGTCCCGATCATGTCGTGGTCATATATCAGGACGGTGAGCAGAGACTCCTTCGGGAACGTGGCCTGAATCTCGAAGGACCTGCAGCCCAGGCAGAGGTTTCGGGGGTCAGCAGCGTGTGACGACCCCGCAGTCAGTCCCCCAGCCTTGCCTTCGGTTTGCGGCTGTTCCTTAGGGCCTGTGACTGCTCAGCAACTCGGTTAGGACTCAGCGGATATTTATTTAATTTCTAATCAGATACAACCAACTTCCATTTCCTTTGTCAGTCTCCCTTTGCCAATACTCGGCCTTTTTGTGAGCCTTATCTTATAGACTTTAGCCAGGAATTCTGACCTCAAATAGGACTGATTTTAAACTTCCTGGTTGTGAAACTTCCAGAAAGTTCTTTCACCCTCTGTCAGGCTCCTTGTGTGTAATGGAGTGGAACGGGTCTTCTTCATAGTGCTTGGTGATTAGCATAGATTTTTCACACTACTGAGTTTCTGCATGATAACAGTGATGCTGGAGTGAAACCTTGCACTTTAAGGAAATGTCTCCCTAAAAATAAAGGAGAGGGCACCCCTGTGCTTCTCCGGCTATGGTGTGCTATGTTCCCTGTGGGACACGATGGGCTAGAGCCGGGGGACAGAGAGGAGGAAGGAGGGTGGGCCCTGGAGGCCCGTCTGGGCTGTGGTGCCCACCGTCAGATCCACTTGGCCCGGCCTCTCACTCCCCGGTGCTGCTGCACCCACAGGGCCAGATCTGGGGCCGCCAGAGCCACTAGCTGCCCGGTGGGCAAGAGCAGAGCTGCTCTGAGGTGCCAGCGCCCGGACTGACGCAGGGCTCTACAGGCCGGGCGAGCGGCTCCTCCACTGTCCTCCATCGAGGCGTAAGAGGGCCCTGGGCTCTGAGGTTTGGACTTAAGCTCCATTGTTCTTCCAAGGGCACCTCCAGCACCTGTCCTTGCACGAGCCCTCAGCCGGCTGCCACTGTGGAGCATTAGTAAGTGCTTGACTGTCGCGGTACTGCAGACAGCAGTCGTGACTGCTCTGCCCGCCTCCCCGAGCTGTGCTCGCGGTGAGCCTGGCCTCCAGGAGAACCGGAGCTGTCATTCAGTTACCAAAACAGCCCACCATGGCCAGACTCTGCCACTCGGGACAAGCCAGGTGCGCATCGCTTGTCGATCACATACCGTCGCTAGACCCAACACTAGCTTGAGAAAGAACCAAGAAATGAGCAGAAACAGAAGGCAAAAGCAGAGCCTCTGAGCTTCAGGCAAATAGGTACTGTCCTTTTGTCCTTCCACTCATTCTCTAGCTCAGCCATTGGTTCATTTGACATTCATCGTGCATCCGCTATTTTCTTGACGCGTAAACTTGGACGTAAGTAGAGTAATTTCCGAGTAGATAAGGAAGACGAGAAAGCAGCTAAAGAAGACAGCAGGGCTCGGGCGGAGTGGAAGGGGAGGTGCTGTGGGTATAGCCGTCTGGAAGTGAAGAGCAAGAGGGAAAAGGAGAGCTCTTCAGCGGGGCCTTTAGCAGCAAGAGCTCTCCCGGCGCCGGATCTCGGCCCCTTCTAATCCGAGCGCCCAATCGGACCAGCGCCGCTTCCCTGGTGAGACTGACTGCGGCCCGAGCTCCTCCCTTTCCAGCATTCGGCGCGAGATTTCACACGTGTCTGCCGTTTTGCTTAGTGCTAGCTTCCTCGTGAAGGGGTAGCTCCCGTGGAAACAGGGCCACATCTCCTCCGTCCTTCTCCAGGGCTCGGCACACAGTCTGCCCCTGGGTGACTGTCCGACGGGGGAGAACAGACCCTGCAGCGGGATGGTCAGTGTCGAGGGTGACCATGGCCGGACCGTAATCCGAGGTGTCCAGACACTAGTCAGGTGTTACCGTAAAGGGATTTTGTGGATGTGATTGATATCTATCATTAATTTACTTCAAGTAAAAAAGACTGTCCTTCACGATTTGGGTAGGCTTCATTCAATCAGCTGAAAGGCTTTAGGAGTAAAGCAATGATATGATTATGAAGAACAAAAATAATATACACAGTATTGCTCTGATATGAATGTGTTCCCCTTCAACAGTTCGTTTCAATCTAATGTCCAGCACTTCAGAATGTGGCTGTGGTTGGAAATGTGTTTCTACGGAGAAAATTAGGCAGAAATGAAGCCATGAGGGTGAGCTCTAGTCTGATGGCTGATATGCTTAAAAAAAGGAAAAACTACACAGAGACAGAAACGCAGAAAGCGAGGATGGTGTGAGGAAAACTGCAGGATCCTTTACACACGTGGGGACTGAAGCTATAGCGACGTGTCTGCCGTCCGGTGAGCTCCGGGGAAGCCCATAGGCCTGCAGAAGCTGGAAGACGGACGCAGAACAAATTCTCTGCCTCAGGTATTTTTCTTCTTGCTGAGACAAAGCCAGTGAGCCCAAGTAAACAGGAAGCGACGGGCGCCGTAGCCGGGCGGCGAGGGAGAAGGCCCGCGGCAGTGCGGGAGCCGGAGGAGACGCAGGCAGTGCTCGTCCCCACAGCCCGGCTCCTGGTCCCCGCACGTCCCCGTGTGGGCTCTCAAGGGAAGAGAGGCACTGGGCCATCGCGAGAGCGGCGAGCAGCCGCCAAGCCCGAGGACAGCACGGCCGCAGGAGCCGCGCAGCGATACGGTCCCGCAAGACCCCGCCGGAGGCCCGGGGTTCCGTCTGGGCTTGAACTCACTCCCACCCCGCTCGCTCACTCAGCCCACAAGAATGACTGGCACTTGCCACAGCGAAGCCTGTCCTGGCACGGAAGGGGCCCGAGGAGACGCAGGGTCTCCGCCAGCGGCTCCGCTCCTCCCGGGGCCCGAGGGCTGGCCGCTGGACACTGGAACTCATCAGCCTGCGGCGGAGGCTACGAAGGAGAAAGCAGGCAGGGGAGGCGCCCGGCTGCCAGGCGGGAAGCGGAGGCTTCTGGGCCTGAACACTGCAGCCGCAAGGTGAGAAGCAGCCGGCAGACCCAGAGTCAGCCCCGCCGTCCCTGCCGGAACCCTGTGGAGCTGAGCTGGGTTGTCCCTGACCAGCAATGAAACGCACATCAAGAGAACACGCACACCTGGAGAGCTTCTGGAAGAAACCCTGCAGAGACAGAGGCTGGGGGAGTACCCCACCGTCCTCCTCTGTCTGCCGTGGCCGTGTAGGGGGTAATAAACCGCCTAATTCGCGGCACCCTGGCAAGCGAAGCTAATAAAAAGTGACATCGGCACTTGGCACAATGAAGCCCTTGGTTTCATAAGTTGCAGGTGATGAGAAAGGTCATCTCTGGCTCAGGGGAGAAAGAGTGAGTTTCCTTGGCACCATCGTTTTAATCATTCACAAGGTCTGAATAGAGAAGAAAGTTTATTGCCTCATTTCCTGAGGAGCAATAAAACCTCGGAGGCTGACGGGGATCAGGTGTCAGAGGGGCCAAAGCCATTACAAATGACTAAGTGGAGTAAGTGGTACCAACAGAGATTTCACCCCGTGCTCCTAGTTATTGGGGGCTGGGGCGAAACTAAATATGCTCAAGATGTGTCCCTTGCTGCAGTGCCCGAGGAGCAGGGCACAGAGCTGCCTGGTTTGCATGCTGACTCTGTGCTAGCACAGCAGGCTGGATCCTCCGTATATCCTACAAAGGGAGTCAGAGGCCAGAGCCACAGACAGAGGAGGGGCCCGAGGACCAGAGAGCCTGATCATCTGCCGGAGGCCGCCCAGCCTGTACGGGCAGCAGACAGGTGTACCGCTCAGGCGGGCACCACTGGGTCGGTGGGAGGGCTGGGGTCTGCCTCGGCTTGCACAAATGCGGTGGATTTTAACCTTCTTCAGCAAAACCAAATAATCAGGGGGTGCAGTTCAACTTTCTGATCTCAGAGGTTACCTTAAACAAGCAGCAAATGATACACTGGGCAAATCTCTCCAGTAGAAAGCAAAAGACCAATCATCTGGCTCCCTGTCTTTGAACTATGGGCTGTATAGACTTGAATAAGTTTCTTAACTTCACAGGATTTTGCCCGCTGTTTATAAGAAGGAAGTCGGCCGTTTGTGCAGAAGCAGGATGTGAAATCTGATGATTCTTCAAGTGCCTCAAATTTAAGATCCAGCAAATGATTCCTAGAGCACTATGTGTGAGAACCATCAAGACCCACCGAATTACTGAGGAAACCATAAAAAAATTGCTTTTCTCCATGAATATAGATTTTATTGGCTGTCATTAAGGATGGAAGTCAGAATTTGACCTCCTATCATTAATTTACCTAAGACTTCTCACCCCAGCTGCGCACGTGTACACGCGCACACACACACACAAGTGTGCACATGGTAGTAATGCAGAAAGCACAGCATGACACACCTAAGATGGCCACTGACCTTCCAAATACTGGATTTAGCTGTTTGGGGATGTATTTGTCCCGGTCTTTGATTTCTGTCTTGCCAAGTTTCAGCACAATGTAGGGATCCGATTTGCCATCTGGATCCGCTGGGCTTAGATTAAACGCCTGAAGAAGAAGAAGAAAATCGCTTTTGTTTAGGCAGCTCCACATCAGCCGCAGACGGGATAATCTGCTGCTTTCATAACCAGACTCCTGAGTCCCGACTCCAGACACTGCTTTAATGGGCCCTGAGTTTGGGGATTTTCCAAAGCTTCTTCGTGCGGCCAAGATCAAGAGCCACTGCTTGAGCATCTCGTTTTACTGTTAAAATAAAAATGACTGTTTTCACCGAAATTCGCCTTTGTCTTGTGCCCTGTCCCAGCAGAGCGCAGACTTGAGCCCAAGGGGGGGAGGCGGAGGGCCTGCGCTGAGGCCGTTCTGGCTGTGAGTGGCCGCGCAGTCTCAGGGAGTCCCCCATCTCTGCACCTCCCTGAGACCGGGCTGCTGCCCAGCACAGAGGTCCCTGAGCCCGTGACCCACACGCTGTTTTCAGCAGCTGATGATCTGTTCCTGGGCACGAACTCCAGTCCAGATCAAGCTGTGAAAAGCTAGGACTCTGTAAGGAAAAGCCAGGCTGGCGAGGGCTGGCTTCCAAACGGCGGAGACGTTCAGCAGTGAGAAACAACTCGCCATTCAGGACTTTATCCTGCAGATAAAACGCCTGAGCATTTGAAGCTGTGTGTTCAGGACGTTCCCTGGAACACTGTTTAATAATCAAACGCTGTACGCAATTCTACCTGGGGAGAAATGTGACCCAAAATAGCTCCTGCTGTATTTCTTCTCGGCATAGAACCACTTTCCATCCTCTACGTAGCCCTTTCCCTCTGCGCTAACCTGGTGATTTATCTGCCCGTGTTTATTCTCATGCTCCCCGTCGCCAGGCCACTCAGGCTTGCATGGCATCGGCTTGGGAGGGAGGGTGCTGGCTGCTCGTTGCTTTATCTCGAGGAGGCAGAGCTGAGTCCTTCATACTACGCAGCTACCGAAGGCGGAAGACCTATAGACTCATTATGTAATAAAATCTAAACTATCCTGATAAGTAAGGAAAAAATAGGGCTAAGGAAATTTGCTTTTTTTTTTTTTTTAGTTCCAGAGACTGAACTCGTGACCTTGTCCTTGTGAGGCAGGCTCCAGAACCACTGAGCTAAATCCCAGCCCTTTGATTTATTTCATAATGTACTTTTTTTTTTTTTTTTGAGACAGGGTCTTGCTTTGTAGTCCAGGCTGGCCCTGAGCTCACTATGTAGCCCAGGCAAGCCTCAAACTCAGCAATCCTCCTGCCTCTGCTTCCCGAGTGCTCGGATTATAGGCACGAGCCACCATGTCCAGCACTGTGGTATGTGCTACTGATTGCTGGTGGGTGTGAGTCACCACACCCGGTATTGTTGTTTGTGGTTACCGGGGATCAAACCAGGGACCTTGCACTTACTTGCAAGGCAGGCTCTGGAACCACTGAGCTAAATCTCTGGCTCAAGAAGTGTTCTTTCTCCTGGCCAAACTTCGTAGCCTGTTGAGCTGAACTAGGAGCCCCGGAGGCGGAGGCCGTTTACAAGCCACCAGGGAGGCCCCACGGGTGGAAGCCAATCCCGCCAGCCTTAGCTCTGGACTTCCACCCGGCAACTCTGAGAAGCAGACTTCTGTCACGCAAGTCGCCCCCTCTGTGCTCTGCTGCCACAGAGCCACGCAGACGGTCACACCCCTCAGAACAAAGCAGGACGGCTCACCGCGACGATGTACACTCTGATCAGGACCTGGACGGGGTGACTTGGTGGAATCCCTTGCTGGATTCTCAGCTGCCCCTGGTCCTCAGAGCTACACTCCTCGGGGCTTTTGTAGATGCAGAAGGAGCCCTAGAACCACAAAGCAAAACGCAATGGAACAAACCACGGAGAACCTGGTGCTGGGAAAGTGAGTCCAGCCTGGTATCAGTGGACGAGGCTACCCTGGCCAGATGGGGGTGGAGCGGTTCGGGCAAGCTGCTAGCTGCGAGCTTCTTCCAGTCCTCTGGTGGACTGGGGCTGGCACATGAACGCCCTCCTCACAGGCTGTTAGGTGAGGGCCCCGGGGCTAGGCCTTGCACCTGTGGGGTGCTTTGCTGGAGCCTCCTGTCCTACCTTACCCTGTCCTGCTGCCAGCACTCCTGCTTCCAGAGGCTGCCCATGTGGCTTAGCGTGTAAGTGCGTTGTTGCAGGTGGGAGGGTAACTAGACTTTAAATTCAGATGGGCAAAGCGTGGCATCTTTGCAACCTCCAGCTCACCACACCCCTCATTAAAGGCAATAGGTGGGTAGCGAATGCTACCTGCTACTCTGTGATTCTGATGCGCGAGCCAGCCAGATGCAGGGCTTGTGCCGGCCAGCTGGTAGAGTGGCATAAGTCATGTATTTACTGGGTGAGGGGAAGATGGCAGAGTTGAAGTTCAGGGGCCCTTTCAGGCAGACTTGGCCCTGTCCAATCTGCAGAACACGCTCTGGCCCTCTGGCCTCAGACAGCCGCGGCTCGGCCTGGGGTGGAGGCTACGGGTTTTCCTGATACATGACCTGAGGGCAGTGCCGTGACCACTGCTGAGTCATCGCTGACCCTAGGGTCAAAGTGCGCCAAGTGCTGAGCTCACGTGGAACCTGCCTTAAACTTCCCTATGACGCGGTCCCCATCCAGACCATGGTCATCTTCCGTGGATTTGCCTCTGAAGAGCTCGAAGGTTTTCACCCAGTCTTCAAAATTGTTGAATTCACTCTCGAGATCACCTTCATAGATCTTTAGGGAGGAGGAAGAAGATGATAGAAAGGGGAAGGAAAGTCAGGCTTGGTTTAGTCAGAGGCGGCAAGATGCTCCCCAGTGAGCCTGTACATTTACTCCTGGGAGTAAAGTAAGAGGCCACTGCTGGACAAGGGACGTGGGCCGGCCCTGTCTTCCTGGGACTTACTCAGAATTTTATAAAATCTTTTTGGAAAATGTTTAAGTTCCAAGAATTACAAGTATAGACAAACCCAAAATATTTAAATATATAGACATAAACATGATAAGCCCTTTTTAAGATTTTTTTAAAATTGTTTTTGAGACAGGGTCTTGCTTTGCAGTTCGGGCTATCCTTGAGCTATGTAGCCCAGGCAAACCTTGAACTCACAGCAATGCTCCTGCCTTTGCCTTCCAAGTGCTGGGATGACAGGTGTGAGCCACCCGCCCGGCACTGTGGTGAGTGCTACTGATTGCTGGCAGGTGTGAGTCACTATGCCTGGTGTGGTATGTGGTTACCGGGGATCGAACCAGGGACCTTGCACTTGCTAGGCAGGCACAGGAACCACTGAGCTAAATCTCCGGCCTGATAAGTCTTTTTATAGTTAATGGATGTCATTAGTTATTAGATACAGACTGCAGTGCTTTGAAAAAATTCAAATCTATATGTTCATTAATTCTTAGCACAAAAAAGTGATATTTGTTTTTATTATCATGCACAGACATAACTTTTCCAAGTAGGTAATGATACATATATTTTAGAAATGCAAGATGGAATTGAGTTTTAGGTTTGGTGATATAATTAAATTGATTATTCAAATTTCCCATCAAAATTACTTACCCAAATTGACTATCTACATATATAATCTTCGTACTCCAAATTTCCATCGCCGTGAATACGCCTCTCGCTAAGGCCCGCTGGCCACTGTTACAAGGCCTGATGCAGCTGACTTTGACTGGAGTGGACACTCCTCCTTCTCTAAGGGGTCCACAAGTATGTGGTGCTGTCAGCCCTATGAGGTGAGCCCAGGGAAGCTCACATACTCCATGTTACCTCACCAGCTCCAAGCTAAACACCTAAACTATGTTCCTTCTGCATAGAAGGATATCGAAAGTAGAAAATGAGTAAGTGCCCTTGACTTGGTTTTACATATTGTTAAAGTTTTCTCTGTGTCAGTGACTATAATGAAGATGAAGTTAGTTTAGGAAAGTCATTACTAAGCATGGAGAAAACCCCACTGGTGAGATCTCATCCACACCAGAGCTCCTGTGCCCACACACCTTCAAGACAGCCAGGTTGGGGATTCCATCGTTTCTGTCATCTTTGGGTTTCTTCTTGAGTATTTTGTCTTTCTTCTTCTTGGGGCCATCTTCTATTTCTAACACCGCCTCCTCTGGTTTTCCCTCTGTGGATATTCAGTGGGAGCTGTTAGATTTCTCATGACTCTACAGATGAGAAGGAAAAGGCCAGGCTCCTTCTGTCCCTTTGCTCTAGAATGTTGGGTCCTTCCGTGAAAAATCATACTACCCATGTGCACAGGATCACGTGGGCAGGCTGCCACTCACACGGAAGGGCCACATTAGTGGACCCCGTGCAGCCACAGCCCGATGGATCATGTAGATGTGTGTGTGTGTGTGTGTGTGTGTGTGTGTCAGAACTCTTCAAATAGGCACACAGAAGATAAGCTATTTACTCATCTATTAAAGCACAGACCCTGGATTTGGAGGGTGCTAGAGCTTTTAGTTACATCGTCTCTCAAATGTCTTTAGGGACTAGAGATTCATCAGGTTCAACATGAGATTCACATACTTAAGAGTCTTGTGAAAAATCATGTTAGTGAGATGACTCAGGAAACTCCTAGCTACAGGCCTTGGAGGGAAACTGCCAGGGATGCATTTTAGCTCTGCCATTTTCTAGATGTGTCACTTGGATGGGTTATTTGACCTCGTTTTTTTCTGTTTCATCATCTGTCTGTGACATGGGGTTGATCATAGAATCACATGTGCCACTTAGGCCTGGCTTGCGGAGCTGAGCCTGGTCCTGCTTCTACGGATGCCACCCGAGACACCCGGGCTGCTTGGCATGACTCTCAGTAGGACCTGACTGACTGTGGGCTGGAATGAAGACTGCGGTCATTTCAAATCCTGGGCTTCTTTCACTTGCACTCCTGCCAAACTGGATGTGTCCAGTCGGTGGAAACTGCCTTTAGGATCTACACCCAGATCTTGACACTCACCTCTGCTGAAGGTCATCCTGCTGGAGTTAGCCTGTCCTTCAAGCTTGCTCCTACCTCTGCTCTGCTGTTTCTACGCTAAGACAGTCAAGGCAGGTCATGAGCCAAGGACTCAATTCTGACCAGGATTCGAGGCCTAGAAGTTCAGTCCAGCTCACAGGGACTTTCTGAAGTGTCACCATCTTCCTGAGACTGTTCCTCGCCTGGGACATGGATCAAGCTCGAACACACCTTTGATGGCTTTCCTTCCTAACTCCCCAACTACAGCGGCCCTAGTCCGTGTCCCGGGGTCCTCCGAACAGCCTCTCACCTGCGTGTCCTTTTTGCTCCTTAGGGTCACTCTCCTTCTCCTTTGAAAAACAGAGACAAGATTAGTGGCAACTGTAACTCCACTTCACTGATCCTCTGTGCTGGAATTCCAACTCAGTCACCCCAACCTTCCACGTTCACAGGGCGCCATTTTAAAAGAACAGGCAAAGGCCCCCCAGGAACTCCCACACTGAAGGTGCCCTGGAAAGACATGAGCCCAAAGTGCAGTGGGATGTCCCGCCTGAGAGGAGGGGACCTGTACCCGGGAAAAGGGCCACCGAGCTGTGGACACCTTGTTCCCTGAGGACAGACACCCTCTTCTCACCGCGGGGAGAGCAAAGCAGCGGGTGTTTCCACGTTTCCCCAGAGCCTCCCTCGGGGTGCAGTGTGGTTCCCCTGCTGACAGGCTGGGTCCTTGTTTGCTCCCAGGGGTCGGGGAGGGCAGCAGACCGAGGTGGGGCTGCGCGCTCGCGGGAGGGGCAGCGGCCACCCCGGAAAGGGAGGAGCCAGAGGCACAAGCGGTCTGATAACCATCTGCGATCTCAGGATGTGTGTGAGCGGATGAAACTGTCATCTTTGTAAACCGGAGTCACCAGTTGCCCTTCAGCTACCCATGATGGTAACTTCTGGCTACTTTTCCTTCCTTTTAGTAAATCTTCCTAGATTCACCCACCGAGCTTTTCCTGAGTTTCAGGAGCCACGCTCCAGCTTGATCGCCTGCCCGGCCTAGCCCTGTCTCCGAAGACCCACTGTTCGCTGCCATCTGCTAAGACAAGAGCTGCCTTCGGGTGGCACCGGGCACAGGCCCTCCAGATGCCTGCACGTGCTTCTCCCAAAGCTGGTGCTCCAGGCCAGCGCCAGCCAGAGGGCAAGTTTTTTTCCTCTGAACTTTTACCCTAAACTTTTTGCCCCTTGGCCGTCACCAGACCCATCCTGGGGTGAATGGGTGGGTGTGGCATTAGGCAGAGATAGTGCCACACACTCTCGTTGAGGCATCTGGCTGCCACAGGCAGGGAACACTCTACCTTTTGTGCTTTCTGCAGGGAGGCATAGTACTTCGACCACCAGTCAATGACGTTTTCAGCAGATTCGTCCGCTATGGTCCTCTTTCTCCTCTTCGTGGATCTCCGGGAAGGCTTCCTGACGTCCTACGGAGGAACGAGGGGTGGATTATTAGCTGGGCTCGTTGCCTGGTGAGCGGAGGAACGGGGCATACTGGTCCCCACTGAGCGGTGCATGAGGTATTTGCTGCTTTTGTGGAATCCGCTCTCTGTATCAGTTCGATACAGGAAAGTTTAGCCCCCTGACATCCAATCGTCCCTTCATGTGCAAATCTTCACTCACTGGACCCGACACGTCGCGCTGGACGGTGGGGCCGTGGGGAGAACTGGACAACGCAGAGTCCAGGGGAGGAGGTAAACGTGCAGGGAAGAAGTGCCAGCCTGGGGCACAGCACTGTGCCTCAGAGAGGGCCTCAGCCTAGACCTGGGCTACCTGTCTTACAGCAACTAACGTAAATTTTGTGACTCTCCGGTTCTTCGATAAGGGATGATAACACTTGTGTACTTAGCTGTCATGAGGACTGAGCTGCATAATGCAGGTATCTGCCTTTGGCTCCGTTTCTGACTTTAAGAGGAGGCAGGAGACGTCGTGACGCACATAGGCGAGGAGGCGTTGGGGAGGCTGCTGTGTGGGGGCCTGTGCAGCATTCGCCATGTGCCCGGCGCCCCACCCAACACCGGCTGAGTGCCCACCGTGTGCAGGGCAAGGCACAGCTGTGCGGTCGGGACATCGCCTCTGGCCTCTGGCTGTCAGCACGCACCCACGCTGAGAGCCCGGCACAGACAGAGGGGGAGCCAGGGCCGGGACCGTGCTAAGGACGGAAGGGGACCGCCGGAGGGACAGGGACGGGGGCGCAGATGGGGGCGGGCTGCAGACAGCCCGAGCAGCAGCCACTGCTCTGTCACGCGCTCCGCCTCACCTTCGCTGTCCGTCCACGTGCAGACAGGCTCGCTAAGGCTTGCTTGAAACAGTCTTAGATTTTGCATTCAAGTTTATGACTCAGGAGAGTAGCCACAGAGAGAGTTAGTGGCTTTCCGCGTGCTCCCCTTCCCTGCCGGCTCCCCGTGAACTGAGCATGCGGGTCTGACTCCTCCGGACGCCCACAGGCGCATCTGCGTGGCCTACATAGCCCTGTGCAGAGCAGGCTCTGCCTGTGTGTGACAGGCCTGGCCGCTGAAGCCACCACCTTTCCAAGGTCATGCTCAGTTGCACAGTACCGCCATCTCATGCACACCGACTTCCTGACCCCACAGTGCTCTGAGATGAACATCCGTATCCTCACTTTACACAGGAGGAAAAGACACTCAGAAATGTGGAGGTCCCGGCTCAAGGCCACACAGCCAGCGGCTGGGGATTAGTGTCTCAGTCTCCAGGGCACACCTCCAGGAGCCTCGTAAGTGAGGGTCACTGTCTCACCTTGACCTTCCCGTCCCGTGGTGCCTCCTGGGCTGCAGGCTTGTGCTCAGGCTCCAGCATCGGGGACGAGTCGGGGATGTCGACCAGGACGGCTGTCTGGGCCTGAGCAGAGTCAGGGACAACGGTCGGGGGGGGCTCCACATCCACAAAGACATGGTCTGCCGGGGGGTCCCGGGAGGAGCTGGGCAGTTCGGAGGCCTCCCTCACTATGGACGAATCCGAAGTAGCTGAAATGAAAGTGTGTTCAGTTGGGGGAGGGCGGTCACCCAATCTGGGCAGTCATTGCAGAGACCTGACACTAGGAATGAGGTCAGCATGCAAACGCGGCACATTCCTAACATTTCTAAACCTCATTTGTCTTATCTACAAATGACAGTAAAAATACCCACTGCACTGGGGGATAAAATGAGATCATTCTGTGAGGCATCTGGTGCTAACAGGTGATCCACAAATGATTCCATTTGTCATTGGTGGCGGAGAGAAACCGTAGTCAGCTGTGGACACTAGGATCATGGAAATCGAAGATTACAGCAAAGGCCTCTGGGCTAATTATTTCTCCCCAATGAATTAGCACAGGCAATTTTTGCAGGCCCCGGGGCAGTGAGCCCCGAAAGGGTAGGCAGAACTCCGAGCAGAGCATCGAGTGCTTGGCAGGAAGCACATGGCCTTAGGGAACTTCTTCGGGCCAATCGAAGCCACTGTCCGGACACCAGCCTCTT
This sequence comes from Thryonomys swinderianus, assembly GCA_004025085.1. Taxonomy (NCBI): domain Eukaryota; kingdom Metazoa; phylum Chordata; class Mammalia; order Rodentia; family Thryonomyidae; genus Thryonomys; species Thryonomys swinderianus. The sequence continues at coordinate 111 of PVIC010000891.1, read as the reverse complement.
CTGTGCTGTCAGACGCAGCTTCTCGGCAGTCGGCGGAGCACCGAGGGTTCAGCACTAAGGACAGTTCCCAGCCCCGTCCTAAGGCCCGGCAGGGTTCTCCTTGTTGCTGGG